>CAUYRH010117182.1:0-46433 GCA_963574655.1 Perodicticus potto | reverse complement strand
TGTTAGGGAAAAGAGGCGAAGACTCGATCTAACTGCTTCCTGCTGAATCGGGGGATGATAGAAGGGGGCAGTTAGGGTTTCTCCGGAGGGAGAGTGATACAGGGGTTCATGAACTGGAACCATCTTTATTGCATGTGGCTTCCACAAACTTTAATGGTGGCCAGAGGGTGAGCAGATCCCTATATTTATGTATAGATAGGAGCTTAGTCTAGATCCGTGTTTTTCAATCTTTCTTATTTCACGGCACACTTGAACTTACAAGTTAAACTTCTGCCTGCAGCACACTTAAATGATGTTGATAAAAAAAAAGTTAAAAAAATAATATACTTACTGTGCTTTGAAAGCCTTTTAAAAATAATTTAGTTAATGATCTTTGACAATTTTGCAGCACACCTAAGATCCTCTCATGGCACACTGGTTAATAATCACTGTTCTAGGTATCCATATGTAAAATAATTACAGCACAGGATGGTGGATAGTCCTTGAAACTGGTGACTCTATGCATTCAGGTTTAGTAAGCCTAGTGCATCATTGTCTAATTGAATAGGACACTTTGCATAAGTCACACTGACTAAACATTTAGTGGTATAGACAGCAGAGCAATAGATGATGTTGTTGCAGGGATTTTTGTGTGTGTGTGTTTGTGAGGGAAGAAAGTTCATACTTATGTTGGACTCAAAATTAGAGTTGTTCGTTGTAAACAATAGCATTCACTCTGGCTCATAAAAATAGAAAAGGGGTTCATTAAAGAGTATTAAATAGTTTACAGATTCTTTAGGAGGCAAGAGAACTAGATAAGAAGGCCCAGGGCCCAAATCAATGTGCAAACCCAACCCTGAAAGGGTCCATGGCGTGTCGCTTGAGATGCCCAAGATTAGAGGCCACAAACACTGACACTGTCATCCATGAAGAAATGGAATCAGTTACCATTCTGCTTTTCTGAAAAATCAAAGCCTCAGACACATGGCTCTCTTGCGTTATTTAGTTCACCTCAAAATCTGATACAAATGAGTATTATTGGTCAAGTCTAGAACAAAATTTAAAATATTAAAATAGAGTAGGGTTTTTAAAGGTAGTATCTAGGCTCACATGAAAACATTGCCCTAGCAAAGGTCAACGAAATCCGGCAAAGTCACATGATACAAGTTTAATTTTAGAAAGAGTCCTTAAATTCAGTTCTATTTTTTTTTGTTTGTTTTTTGATGCAGAGTTTCATTCAGTCGCCCTGGGTAGAGTGCCGTGAAGTTGCACAGCTCAAGCAACTTCAAACTCTTGAGCTTAAACAATTCTCTTGCCTCAGCCTCCCATGTAGTTGGGACTACAGGCACCCACCGCAATGCCTAGCTTTTGTTGTTGTTGTTGTTGTCCTTGTAGTTGTCGTTGTTTAGCTGGCCCTGGGCTGGGTTCAAACCCTCCACCCTCAGTGCATGTGGCCGGCGTTGTAACCACTGTGCTACGGGCATCTAGTCAGTTCTATTTTATTTAATTGTGAAATAAATAAATCTAACTGTATATAGTGGAAAGAAAATGAAAGTTTATCTACATTTTTGGCAAAATAAATGATTAAGTCTGCGAATTTGGGTTCTTTGGAGTTGAGTGACAATATAGCCTGAAACATGAACTTGGGGGTCAGAAAAAATCTGAGGTTGAAATCTTCACTCCTCAATTTACTATTGGGTCATCTTAGCTGATTTTTATAACCTCATCTTCTGCATTTGAACAATGAATGGAGGCAACAGCAGCCTGTTGGGAAGAATAAATGAGGCAACGGAAACAGAACATTCAGCTCAGAGTGACCAGAGGCAGATCCTCTGACTTCCTAGTCGGGACTCGCACCTCTCAATTAACTTCAGAATGATTTCTCATTATTGTGAATATCAAAATCCTCCTATTTTTAATCCTCCACTTCCACACCTATTTTTTCTGCACCCTGTCTCTAAGGACAGCAATCAACCGTATATGGAAGCCCAATTAGGAATGCACAAGTCCTGTCTGTCTTATCTTAATCCTGTCAGTAATCAAACAGTAATTGTTCAGAGAAACTACCAGGGAAATTGTGAGTGAGAAGAGCGGACACTATTGCAACTGATCTCAATTACTCTCATGAAATTGAGTCTTCTGTCTGACATCTAAATTTAACACTGCTTTTCCCTGAGGCTCTGTCCCTGGTTGTTGCCTCCTTTGTCTCGGTGGCTGGGCTGTCACCATTTACATTGCCCACTGCCTCAGAATGACGGAATTGTTTTCATTTTCCTAGTATTTTTTCTCTCCACTGTTTGCTTCTTAGATGCCCGCTTGAGCCCTCTGACATTCACATCTGAATCTTTTCATTTTCTCTGGCTCAACACCCGGGGAAGAACTGTGTTGTGTTTTTGGCATCCAAGGAATTAATTTCCATTTGTGAGCAAGCAAGGCACTTTTTCATAACCTAAACAAGATGAGTGTAAGCTTTGCCCAAAGGATGAAAAGATTCTGAAGTGAATTATTTCCCTCTTTATTTGGGTGCAATTAGGAAAGTTAATGATGGGTAATTTTCAGCATGCATATGCTTTCATTTTGCTGATTTATAAGTAGGCATAAACATAATTAGGTGTGCATATGCATTCTCACAGTTTAATGGGCCCTGCATTCCTGGTAATGAGGAGGCTCAGCATGTTGTTGATGTGTCATTTTTCAGGCTAAGGTATAGGAGGCTTTTTGGATTGACTATCCCCAGGAAATTCCATGAAAATGCAAGGTATAGAGTTATATGAATTCAGAAATAATGGTATCTTAGGATACATTCACCATCTGTTTTCTTCTTAAATAGATTCAATAGATTTAGATAGATTTAGAAAATGTGGCTCCCTAAAGTAGGAGTTCCTTTTTTTAAGTTGTAAAGTTCTCTGCATTTAGAATGAACAAATCTATAGTATTTTAGAACTAGAAATACATAAGAGGGCATCCGTGTAAGATGAGGTTTTATAGATGTGGCTGTTCAGACTCAGTGAACTGAAGTGCTTTACCAAGGTGATAGAGTTTTTGAGAAATCTAGAGTTGGCATAAGATAAAGGAAGTGACATTTTTTGGATTGTTGATATAGCATCCACATCCTCCTGGAATCTCAGCTTTAGTGCCAACAGGACTAGCTACAAAATATATGAAGCTCAGTGACAAACAAAAATTCAGGTCTCTCATCCAAAACTTAAGAATTCAGGGAAGGTAACCACAGAGAATTAAACCAAGGAGAGAGCCTTTCAAAGTCTGGGACCCTGCACTGGATACACATCTATGGAGGGGTCCTTAAGTGCCACAACAGTATTGGGTGACGCAGCATGGGCTACTAAGGTGTAGTGAGCATGGTGAAATCAGGATGAGGATCAGTATGAGAAATGCAACCAGCATTTCCATGAGCACTGGTCCAAGAAGGTCCACAAGGAGAAAGGTCATTATCCCATCTGAGAAAGTTCATATAATTGTTTTCATACAACTGCTCACATGTGAGAAATAGGGCTTGTGTGATTGCTCAATGGTATGTGAGTTATGCTTGAAAAAGGGCAAAATTACTCCAACTTCCTGTTTATTGGAACGTCCATCTTTTAGAAAACAAGCAAACAGGTAAGATAATGAACGCATGAACGCATAGTTTATCTTTAGGAGGACCCAGTTATAACAAAGATAGCACACATACATTGTGGGAAGATCTATCACGTTCCAGGCACTATGGTAGGCAACCAGTGTATAAATCCATACCCTTTCTCTTGAGGAGCTTTCTGTCAAGAAGAAAAGATGATTTTATGAAGTTACAATCATAATATTGAGACCGTACTGAGAGATTTAGATAGTAATTCAGAGCTCAGAGAATTAGACATACTAAAATGAAAGAGAATTCATTTATATTGCTTCTCTAACATGTACAAAAACTGTACTAGTGAAATCTTCTCAAAGCAGTCCTGTGAAAGTATTAAGGATCCTTATCCTCAATTTGGACATGAGTGATCAGAACCTAAAAGCAACTAAGTTACTTGCTGATGGCCATATTATAAAGGATGGCTTTGGAATGAAATTGCAAGTATTTCTGATTCCATAGGCCAGTGGTTCTTAAATGTGTGGTTACTGGACCAATAAATAGCATGAGCATCAGAAACTACAAATCCTTGAGCACCACCCCAAACCTACTGAACCTGATCTTCTGGGGGTGGAGCCCAGCCCTCTGTTTAAAAATCTCTCCAGGGGACCTATGTGCATTAGAGTTCGAGACCCACCACATTGCCTAACACTCATTTTATTATTCCGCATTATGTTGCTTTTCAACACTTACCAAGAGTCTATTATGAGTGTGACATTCTACCAGGTGTTTAATGCATTTGAGCTATTTAATCCTTATAATAATCTAGTTAAAGAAATATTGTCCTTGATTTTCGGATTGAATAAAACTGAGATTAGAAAGACTAAATAATTGGAATAACAAAGTACTTGCATTTATTTATCTTACCTTAGGAAAAAATGAGTCTCCTCAGGAGATTTTTTAGCTGCTTGATTCATTATCACAAACTTTGTGCCTTCCAAGGGTTCAAAAGATACCATGTGCTCAATAAATGCCTAGCAAATGAATAAATGGATGAGTGAATAAATTTGTCTAAGGACAGACATACAGGAAAATGAAGGATTTAAATACAAATCTGTTTGGTTTTAAAGCCCAGGCTCTTCCTTCAGAACTTGATAAATATTTTACAAAAACAGCAACACTTCAGCACCCTATTAACTTTCTCTCATCCACAGATGTTTCTCCAGAATTTATGGGGAAATCAGAAAGGAAGCATGATCTCTGCCCAGGTCTGGAATGCAGACATAGCTGGACATGGCTGTGGCATTGAAGGGTTTGGATTAATTTGTTTCTTCCAATTTGGTTTTTAGCATTTGCCATGGACTCCCACACTGTGCTGAGTGCTGGGGATAAAATAAAGTTTTAAGCAAAGTAAGAGTTGTGTGAGTCATTTTACATAGCAAGGAAGAGGTTTAGGGGTGTAGGTGTGTGCCAGAGAATCCAAAAGGAGGGGCAGGAAGAACAAGATAGCATTCTGCCCAGTTCTCAGCCTCACCCCTGAGCTCATGCTTTAGCCCTCGAGACAGTGATTCTGCAGGCAGAAGTCAAGGGTGGGAGTTCTTTCCCTGGGGACTGGATTGTGAGATTCTGAAATAAAGCAATGCTTCTTCAATGCCTAGCATGACAAACCTCAATACAGAGTATGAGAATGGGCATTATTTCCTTTTTGGCATAAAATAAAAGTTGCCTCCATTTAGAGATGATTTGATTATTTATTTTACATTGGATGATATAGTTTTGAATGCATTAGTACTTATCTCCTTGTCAGGGCCTCTTCCCCAGGGTCAACAATGAAGGCCCATGAATCTCCACGTGCCCTCACTGATACATTGTTTGAATGATCTTTCTACAGAGAGGCACCTGGCTTGCTCCTTCATTTCAAGGAAGTTTCTGCATGAATGTCTTAACACAATAATTAAGTAAATGAGGTGAAGGATATATTAACTAGTTCTATGTAAGCATAATCAATACAATGTACCCCATAAATGCATTAACATATACATGATCTTGTGTTTATGACTTAATAAAAAAAAAAAGTCTTCCCCAACTCCCTTATTCAACAGACTTACCCTTACCTTCATCCCTTTGCTTTTATTAGGATGCTTCCTTTTTCTTCATTGCATTTGTCACGGCCTAGCATATTATGTATCTATTTGCCTACCTATTTACTTTCTTCCTACTGCCATGTGTGCTGTATGAAAGCAAGCATATTTTTGTTTTACTCATATTCCGTTTTATACAGTGACTTGAACAGAAGGTGTCATCTGAGAAGTATTTAACAAATATTTGTTGAATGAATTAATAACCTCAGTGTCATGAGAAAGAGAGACTAGCAGAAGTGTCTGAAATCAGGGTTGTATCATCACTTGACTCTTCGATAGTGTATAAACAAGGCACAAAGGTTAATGGATTGTGATGACGCTCCTGATGGACTTTAGAAATGATCATGGCAGGCTTACAAAAGGTGCTGGAGGTCATCGATAATGCAGGTGAGGAATGGACTGGCATGCTTTCAGCTATCACTATTAATGGGACTGCATTTGTATTTATATCTTGGTGAGGCTTGAAGAAACCTCCATGTTATATTAAGTCCTATCTATGTTAAGTATGGAACAGGAACTAAAGCTATTTCTTGGTTTAGAGTCAGTTGGTGTATGTTTGGGAACATGGTAGTGCAATGAAACCTGGGGCTCAGTCTGAGTTCTCCTGGGATCACCAATATCATGAAGACTTTGGAAATCCAATTTACTATGATTTTCATCTCACCATTTCTAGTTTACGTTAAGTAAATGCAAATCTTCAGTTTAAGGGGTCAAAGCTTATTTCAGAATCCTGGAGATGCTTACATGGTTCTCACATCAATCCTGGTTGTCACTTACCACCATTACTGGAAATTTGGCATGTCATCAGCTGTCTTTCTTTCCATCTGAGAACACTGTCTCACTTGCCCCCGATAACTGCTGTAATCCTGATCATTTTCTTAGTGCTTCATGGAACAGTTAACCAAAGCCATAGTTGGACATTATTAAAGGTTCAATGATAACATTCCCATTGATAGGAAATTAAACAAGGGAGAGTCATTTACAACTGATGCAAGATGTGGCTATTCTTAGTCACTATGGACTATGACTTTTCCATATTATGAAATGACTTATCTGTCTGGAATAGGCCTGAAAATACTCCATTTACATGCAAGGTTACTCTCAGTCACCATTTTATGTCCATCATTGATACCTCTTCTCAGGGTGATTTACATCGAAAAAATCAAATTTCTCCTAGGCAAATTCTGCACTTGTGATGACTTTGTAGAACAGCCACTAATAGTTACAACTGATTACAATACTGTAGTCTAAATCATTATAATTTTCCACATACATAGTAATTGAATACTATTGAATAACCTATGACAAGGCTGAATTTAGGTGTCCCTGAACCACTTACTTTTAAGAATTTTGCCTACTACATCTGACCATCGGCGTCACTGCATTTTCCTCCATATTTTTATCCCCTTTGCATATCCTGAAGAGCAAATTCCCACTGACATTGAAAAATATGTTCTCTATTGCGTCTGTGTTTTAATTTTTATTTTTTTAACATCTTATTAAATAATGGGTATTGGTTGAGGGTAGAAAATTCAGAAATGAACAAATTAAATGTACAAACTATCACTTAGTAATGACCACTGTAAAAAAAATATGCCTCAGTTTGTGTATATTTATATACATGTTTTAAAGGACTTACATTGGAATATTATTTTGCATCCCACAATGTAGCATTACTATGCACGTATAGCATGATATTTACTGACTTCATATTATTCCATGAATCGATGTGACATAGACTATTTAATCAGTCAACCACACTAAGGTATTTGGATTGGTTCTGATGATTCACTATTATCTGAGAGCTTTCATGAACATCTATACCTACCCGTGACTATTAAGAGGAAGGAATTACTAGAATAAGTTACATGCAAATTTTATAAATTATAATATGTAGTATCAAACTGATTTTCAAGAAGATTGTGCCAATTCGTGTCAAGCAGCAATGTATGTGGATGGCTATCATCCCATACTTGGACCAACATGTCTCCTCTTCCTCCTCTCTCCTCCTCTGGCCCCCTCTTTCTTTTCTTTCTCCTCCTCCTTCTTCGGAGATATGTAGGAATTTGGAACGTTAACTACAATTTTTATTTTTACTGTGTATTTCTTTCCTAGATAGGGTTTAACATTTATTTTTTTTATTTTTTGAGTACTTAATGCTCAGTGTAACAAGAAAAATAGGTTTTAGTTATGTGCACTTTTCCTTTTGTTATTGGTTTGGTTACATCCTTCATTTAGTTTTTAGTAGAGGTGTTTCTCTTTTCCTTTTTTATTACTGATCTCTCCTTTAAATTATTCTTAAGATGAAAAGGTTTCTGTTTTTCTTGCAGAAGATAAAATACAATATACTCAAATATCAACTTATCAAAACAAGTTTTCTCTCATCCAATACTCCCAAATATGTTTTTATGACTTCATATTTACTGAAACCCTTCTCCTGCCTGGAAGGCTTCCTCCAGATGTTCTATGCCTACTTGACTTTTACCAAAGCTATAACACCTAGATCAAGGGTGATTGCCAGCAGTGAAACTCATGAATATCAGCTCACTGCTTTTGAGTGGGCCACATAACAAAATGCCTAATCTGTTTTTCTTTTTGTTTCTTTTTTAAAGTAGATTACAATTTTTGAGAATAGGAAACACATCTCTGCTCTCAAAGAACATGAATCCAATTTGTCTAGTCCAATAATCATGCTGTAGAAGGAAAAATATGAGGTCTGACAATTAAGGTCACAAACTCATCCTGGAAAAAATGCTACATGCCACATTGCTGAGTATCACTACAGTCACCTTCGAAGTACTTACCTTAGGAAACTGCCCCAGGGCCGGTGCCTAGTCCACCGTTCAAAGCAATTTTTTGGGAATGGCCATCAGAGCTATTGTTGTATTACCTTTAATGTTTGGAATGTCATCAAAATGTCTTCTTTTTAATACTTCCTTTATCTCTGGGTAAAGAAAAAGGTCATTCGGGGCCAGATCAGGTGAGTAGGGAGGGTGTTGTAATATGATTATTTGTCTGCTGGCTGTAAACTTCCTCACAGACAGTATTGTGTGAGCTGGTGCATTGCCATGATGCAAGAGCCACACCTTTCTCATGGAAACATTTTCTGTTAAGGTTTTCCTATTTTTCTACTAATATTGACTTGGTCTTCTTTGCTTCTCATAGTTGTCTGATGATTTTGACACATAATTCAGCAAATTTTTTGAATGTTATTGGCAGTTTTGCTTCTTACGGGATGCCCTGACCTCTCTTCATTAGTGACACATTCTCTTTCTTCAGAAAAAACATTTCATCATTGTACACTGCTGTTTTCTTCATGAAATTATCCCCATAAATTTGGACAAACACATTCCTGACTTCGCTTTTACTCTTGCCATGTTAAACAAGAAATTTTATGATTGTTCATTGCCCTAATTCAATCTCTGACATTTTTGTGATGGCACAAAAAAATGCATCAATAATAATACATTGTACCCCATAAATGCATTCTTGTACACAACTATGATTTAATAAATAAAAAATAATGTGAATTTTTCCCCAGATAAAAAGGGTAGAAAAGAAAAAAGAATAATGAAAGTCACAAGCAAGACACTGACACATGTTGACATAAACACAACGGTGAGACTGATATGCCTAAGACCCTGACGTACTTAACTGAGTTCTTTGTACAGTGCTGTCAACGTAAGCAGCCAGTGGCAAGTTCAGGAACTTAATTAATAGACCTCATAACTAATAGTTATGGGGCCCCTTTTCTATGATGGACACTGATTTCCACCTTTTGAAAACTTCATAGGAATTAGATAAGATGCTTTATAATTTTTCCTCCATTTCTCTAAAGTGGAAATCATGATTCAAAGAAGTCAAACAACTTGCCCCCATCACAGAGCTCGTCAGTACTGGAGCAGGGTATCACACCCATAACAATGTGACCCCCGCACTTACTTTTGTTCTATATCATTGTCTTCCCAGCTTTCTTAAGTGCTTTCTTCAAATAGGCAGCTGAAGTGCACACTTGACAATGTGATTTGTTATTTATCCAGGAAGAGCAAATCTTGTAAGAATAAGTGTTTTGTCCATTTCTGGCTCATTCCAGTTCCAAGATAACATTCTGGTTTTTCTTTCAATGAATAATGCTGGTGAGTATACACGTAACTTCAAAGCTGCAATTCATATTAGCCTTACCTTCTCTTAGGAGGCCACTAAAAATTGCTGGCTATGTCAGCTCACTTCTGAGACTAGAAATTATATTACCATTTTCTATAAAAATATTGAGACATGCACAGACACCAAACCAAAAGAGGTTGTTATATCCCATTTTCTAAAATTACAGCAAAGAGAGTGAGTTTTTTCTCTTCGGATTCAGTATTATTATTTTTTCTTTCTTTTTAATTTTTTCCTGTGCTCTTTTTTTTTTTTTTTTTTTTAGTGTCATTTTAGCTTAGAGAAACTGGTTACCTTTCACAATAGATTTTTGCTGGTGGTTGAATGCTTTGCTCACCAGGTGTTGATGAGTTAGTTATTATCATTATTATGGATCAAAAAGGAATAGTACAATGAAATAACAAATAATAGGCTGAGTGATTTGGAAGCAGACTTTTGAATCAAAATCAGGGCAGTTCTGGGAGGTGTGATTACATTAGTTGTTACTCTGGATCAGAGGATTTGTCTTGTTTCCTTACAGAATTTAAATATTTCAGTATATTTGAACATATAATACACAGACACAGCCATAATGGAACTTTACTACTTTACTCATGGAGTTGAGTATGTTATATAGGCACATATAATATAAAATTATTTTTTGCATTTATATTTTCTTTATATTTAAATTTTTCAGGATCTTTGTGGGGAAGGGGGAGAGAGAGAGATATCTGCACATTCTCTTCTACTACCAGATTCAGAGTTATTTAATGTAGGGACTGTGGAAGGTTTAGTTACTATTGTCTGGATAAATGAATGAATTGGTAAAGATGACTGTCATTTGATTCCTTCCTGTACTTCATCTTCTCTATTAATCAGTTGCAAAATTTTGGTCTTTCCAGCTCCTTTTTGGAATGTTTTCCTCTCCACTCACAATATCAAATAAGAATGAAGCATCATATCCACCTCAGGGAGAAGGTGTATCAGTTTGAAAGCCTTCTCAATCCATCAGGTCCTTGTGAAGGTATTTTTAAAGTCCATCCAGCTCATGTAAAGTTATTTATCTAAAAAGTAAATTTCCAGTGTGTTGCCTGTGGCTCAAGGAGTAGGGCGCCGGCCCCATTTACCGAGCACAGCGGGTTCAAGCCTGGCTCTGGCCAAAAACTGCAAAAAAAATAAATTTCCATCAGTTTACTCCCTTTTAAACATTTATCTCTTCATTGACAAATAAAAACTATACATCTAATGCAAAAAATATTGGTTTGAAATATGTATAAATTGTGAAATGGCAAATTGAGCTGATTAACATATGCATATACCTCACATATACTTCAATAGAAACCACTAAAAGTTTCTTGTCCATGTTGACTCACTTCTGAGATGAGAAAGTATAGTACAATTTTCTATGAAAATATTGAGACGTGCACAGACATTGAACCAAATAAGATTCTCATATTCCATTTTCTAAAATTGTAGCCAAGAGAATGAGCTTCCCCCTTTTTGGATACTTATTATATTTGTGTGGAGAGAACAATTAAAATTTGCCCTTTTAGTAATTTTCAAGAATACAGTAAATTGTTAACTATGGTCACTGTGTTGTACAAAAGACCTTTTGAACTTAATCTTTAACTCAAATTTTGTGTACTATGAACAAAATCTCCATTCTCTTTCTCCAATTTTTTTAGGTTTTTTAATGTATTATATATACAAAGAGCATTATTTCTTTCATTAGGTAGATAATCCATTCAAGGAAGGTTGTTTGGTATAACTTGAACTGATTCAAAATCTTTAATCAGTCTCCAAAGCTGAACAATATCTCTAAGATGACCCTCCACCACCTCTGGCCACCAAAGGGCTTCTACGATCTGCCATGAATTATCTTTTCCTAACAAACTGGTGGTTGTCAATCTTTCTAATGCTGCAACCCTTCAATACAGTTCCTCATGTTGTGGTGACCCCCAACCATAACATTATTTTTGTTGCTACTTCATAACTGTAATTTTGCTACTGTTATGAATCGTAATGTAAATATCTGATATGCAAGATGTGTTTCTTGAGGTCGCAACTGACGGGTTGAGAACCCCTGTACTAGCCTCACTATTGGCAAACCCACCTTCTTAGTTCAGAAATTTCTCCTCTCACATCTCACTAGAGCTACTACTATCAAAGATTCAATATTCAAATAAATATGAGAAAGACTGGACTAAACACGCTTTGATAGTAGAACTTCTCAGAGCCTTTACTCTGCCCATTTATATAGTAAAATGGGACAAAGCACGTCATGTTTCTCAAACTACTTAGACATTTGAATACTTTGTTGCTTTTGCTTCCATTTTGAGCATTACCTGCCAAATGCCCTGGAATTCTGTGAGAAATGCTACTTTCGTCATTCTTAAGAGTAGTATATGCATCCCTGACTCAATCTTTCTCTCCTACTCTGCTTTGAATATTCTCTATATCCTATTTTTTCTATCTACTTTGACAAATTTTCTGCTTATTTGACAGATTTCAAGAGTTATTCTAGTTAAATTTGTGTTTACATTAAAATAGCCAAACTACATATTCATTTAGGTTTAGGAAAGATGAACTCAGGTAAAGATTTTAAAGAATTTTCATGGAGAAAAAGTAGGTTCTAGTGAAAGAGAAAGAAGTTACTTGGAAATAGGACAAAAACAAGAAAGTACGTCACAGGGAGCAAAGAATAAAAGTTTCAATTTGTGAAAGGCAATGAAAAGTTTTGATAATGCTAAATTATACAGAGAAGCCAATAATAACAAGGACTGGTTCATTAAAGTGGAGAGGTTTCAACTCTATTTGCAGGTGAACTTAGTCCTTTTTTGCTACTATAATAAAATACCAAAGACTCATAGGCAACAGAGATTCATTTCTTACAGTTCTGAATGCTTGGAAGTTCAAGACCAAGGCAGAACTAGAAGGAAATGTAGCTGAAAATCTTAATAGGACTTAGGAAAACAAACAAAAAAACCTGACATAATCTTTCTAAACATAAGTTTAATAGTATGTACTGACTACAATGTGAGATCAGGTTCTTTGATAGAACAATTTCGTCTTCTTTTTTTCTTTTTTTAAGAGAAAGAGTCTAACTTTATTGCCCTCGGTAGAGTGCCGTGACGTCACACAGCTCACAGCAACCTCCAACTCCTGGGCTTAGACGATTTTCTTTTCTCAGCCTCCGGAGTAGCTGGGACTACAGGCACCCACCACAACGCCCAGCTATTTTTCTGTTTTGCAATTTGGCCGAAGCCAGGTTTGAACCTGCCACCTTCGGTATATGGGGCCAGCGCCCTACTCGATGAGCCACAGGTGCCACCCCTGATAGCACAATTTCATTTGCAGAAAACTCACCTACAGAAAAAAGTAGAGATGCATGCTTAATCTTCAAACCAAGGTATGTATTATGGCAAAATTAAGAGTAGCAAAAAATTGGAACCAATCCAGACTCTAATATATACGTATAATTAAGTAATGTCATGCATTTAATGGAATATTGTACTTTCAAAGAATTTTAATAGCCTGGGAAAATTCTTGCTCCGTAAGTGAAGTGTTATATATTCAAAAGAAAGAGAACTATGATAAACATATGCAGATATACACAGAAAGAAGCAAAAGAGGAAAAAATTAATAGCTATCTCTGGATTGTGTGATTATAGATGACAAATTATAATCTTTTAGTCAGTGTCTTATATATAAAGTTTCTTCAGGAGAAACATTCATTTTATGCTCAGTAAGGAAAAAATATTGTTAGAGCCATTGGCTCTAGTTACGACTCTGTCACTGTTTACATTTCAAGTTTTTAAATCTTATACTCAGGTAATACCATTTACAGTCATTCACGAACTCTGATGTCAGACTCCTGGATTTCAAATTGCAATGTCTTGGCTTAATAATAGTGTGTTTGTGAAGTCACTTACCCAGTTTTCAACCCGATTTTCTCATTGGTAAAATAAGGTTAATAACAATCCTTAATTTTTTTGATTTAAGGGAGTCAAATAGGGTAATGAATACGTAACTACGGTGACTGGCATAGAGTAACTTCTCAATATTCGATGTTAATATGAATAACGTTAAAACAGGTATATCTATCCCAATAGGTAGTTATGGGAATTGAAGTTAAATAAACGAATGCCTTTTACAATGTCTTCATTAGAACCTGACATATTCCTCAAGGAATACTAGCTCCATTGGGCTCTCTACCCTTTTTGCTTCTCCTTTGCTGGTCAGGGGCAGCGGTAAACTCTACTCTCCAATGAAGAGTGAGCTGCCACCTAGTGGAGTACTCTGCATTCGTTGAGGCCACCTAGAGTTTGTTTATTTATGTCTTTGTTTACTTTTAAAGAAACTCAAGAAATTACACAAACCTATCTGTTACACACACACACACACACACACACACACACACACACACACACGATTTCTGCTACCCTGCCCTTGCCCCCTGCTGGTTAGCTTGCTTTTTCTTCCTAATGCCGTTTTATAGGAGGTTTACATTTTGAGCTCCCTGAACTAGTTCCAATTACATGCTGTTGTGAAGAGCGAGGAATGGAAAGCCCCACCAGCATTCCTTGAACCCCCTCCTTGTAGAGAAGCCTGGTCAGCCTCCAGTTGGAGATGAACAGAAATCAGACTTTGAAGGAGGCTACTGAGTATCCTCCAGCCCTTGGGGGCAGGTGACTTCAGGGAACAGAGTTGCTTCTCTCCTGGTTTTGTCTCTTTTATCTAGCCTCCCAGATGAAAGGGAAGGAAGTTCCTTCACTTCCTCCCAGGGCAGAAGACAGACAAAAAGATAACAGTGCAGCCACTGTGCAGGATGGGGTTCTCTATCCTGGAGCTAAGGACATGCTCGTGACGGTCTATACGTTGTGTAGATTAGTCAATGCTCTCAAGTATAATGAACCCACTTCTCAGTGCTCCATGGAGGAAAGCTTGAAACAGAGAAATAGCATGGTATTTAAATCCCGTTTCGGCCCCTCTTTAGCAGTGAAACATTGGAAAAGTCATTTCACCTCTTTGTTCCTCAGTTTCCACAATTTTAAATTGAAAATAATGGGGCGGCACCTGTGGCTCAAAGAGTAGGGCACCAGCCCCATATGCCAGAGGTGGCAGGTTCAAACCTAGCCCTGGCCAAAAACTGCAAAAATAAATAAATAAATAAATAAGTTGAGAATAATGGAATCTTAAATTTAAAGATATGAGATAATGTGCAAACACTATGGCGTTTGACACCTGCAAAAAGCCTCTCTTCTTTTCTTTTAAGGTTGTATTCATTCTTCTGAGGCTGCATCCTGCTGAGGGAATGGTGGCGTTGGCTAGGGGCTGCAAGGGGGTGTTTTAGGGATCTCCGGGTTTATTATTTGAAGAAGGAAGGTTCTGTGATCATCAGGCCTGGGGGTTCAGGGTCTAGACTGCAGCTAGGCCAATTAGAAAGCATCAATCAATGACTTGAGGTCTGCCATGGGTTATTTCATGATTAGCATGGCTGGCGAGAAATCAATGGTTCTGGGCTCCAAGCCTACTTCTTCCATGATCTTACAATATGTCTCTGGGTAAGTATGTATCTTCAACATTTGCTCCTATGTCCAGAGAGTTGACATGAATATCTCCAATTTACTTATCTGGTCAGGAATAGGTTTCAAACCTTCTCTCTTTCTGATTATAAATCCTGCAACACTCCAGTCACAAATAATTTGAGGCAAGTATCCCTTTAAATCATTTTGAAGTTGAGTGCCTTCCTATCCACTTTACTGGGGAACTAACCCTGCCAACACAAATATCCTCCCCACATTGTTCAAAAATTAAGACAGTTCCTACGGAATTTGTTTGGTTTAAATAAAGAGATTCTGAAAGTTTATAAATCACCCAGAATCCCTGAGATTTACTTACTCTCTATCCCTTTTATGTAGCTTGCACGTTTTATAGTCTAACCTCGGGAAGAGATTCGATTTAGGGGAAAAAGAGTGAGTGACACAAGGAGAAGAAATAAGCTCTTTGGGGTCAGTTTACTTTAGGGACAGACAAAAATTCCAACAGTTCTCTTCTCTACTTTCTTCCATCATCTTATTTCTCTCCCACGCCCCACATACACCCCTGCCTACTCATATAGAACGGCTTATACTGTTGTAAATGCTTTGCCTTTTTCCATGAAGTCATGGAACAGGGTTTGGAGTCACAGGACCAAGCCTTAAACCCCAAATCTAGCACTTAGTAAATATGTAGAGGAGGAAATCCATCTATCTCTGAGTGGCATGATATGGATTAAGGCAAACCTGGAGTTACATACTGGTTCCTGAGAAGTCATTTAAACTTCAGTTATTCTGTCACTTTCTAATTTTCAAAAGTGCTTTAAAATAATGTCTGAGCATCAGTCTCAGTCTTCATGCTCTTCACCTCTTGAGGAATTGTGAAGGGGAGATCAGAGATGATTCAATACATGTCTGGTTCTTAGTGAAGTTGCATCTGCTGAATTTGCCTCCCTTCTTGTGGGTCTCTTAAGAAGTGAATATACTAAGCAATATGCCACTCAAGAAAGAGATATACACACAGTCTGTTGAATGCTGTGTTGTGTAATGATGTCTTGTGGTTCATCCACTGAGTTCATTTAGTCAGAATTAGTTAAAGTGGGTATTGGGTGTGAGAAAAGAAAATCCACAGTGGATAGAGATTTTCTCTTATAATGGAACATTGCAGCCTAAAAGTAATTTTGTGGAACTAATAAGAGGAAAGTATAGTATAGAAAAAGAGAAAGTTGTGATATGGTAAGTCAACAACGTTGGCATACTAACATGTATACACACACATATACACACTAGGACAATATTAAAATACTCAGAAAAATGAATAGAATTTTAATTTTTTGTGATTTTTCAGGTTACAAAAATAGCATAACTTAATATTTTAAAAGGTGATAAAAGCAATGAAAACAGCCCCCAAAACATGTGATTCATAATCCTACAACCAAATACATCTTCTGTTTATATTTTATAGCATTTTCTTTGAATACTGGAGAATTTTATCATCATACAAGCATAATACAAATTCATCATTCAAACACATAGGAAAACTTTCTCACAATAACTTATTAGAATAGAATGAATGTTTGTGTCCTCTCAGAAGTCATATGTTGAAACCTCATACCCAATTAGATAGTATTTGGAAGTGAGGACTTTGGGAGGTGATGAGGTTATACCCTCACATATGATAGTAGTGTTCTTGTAAGAGACCTTGGAAAGCTCCCTTTCTCTTTTGGCCTTGTTCAGAGGCTGTCTCTGAACCACAAAATGATACTTCATTAGAGACACCAAATCTGTCAGCCTCTAATCTTGGACTTTACAGTCTCCAGAAGTGTGAGAGATAAATTTCTATTTTTTTATAAGCCTCTCAGTGTATGGTGTTTTTTGCAGCAGCTCAAACTGGCTGAGATGCTCATTTAGGAATTTTTGCTTTCAACATCTTTTATAAGTTTTCGTATAGCCCATATAGTTTCAGAACAAGGTGAGAACATCGAGGGAAAAGGGTAACAAACATGTTTTATGTCAGTTTCCAGGCCTAGAGGGGAAGAAAGGATGCTTGATACTGTGTGGTGCAGTAAAGTCAGACCATACTTGAAGAGTCTCTAATATTTATTTCTGCCTTGATAGTGCCCTTGTCTTTTTAAGAAGCCACTCAAAGACTATGCTGGGAAGAGCTTGGAAAAAATCTAACCTGACCTGTGCTGTTATAAAGTGGGCTTCGTAACTATTGCCAGATAGAAGACAGTCTGAGAAACTAGCCTTTCCTTCCCCTATACACAATGCATTTATTTACTTGATTCAGATTGATTTATCTTGACTGAATGGAGATTGAGCATGAGAGATGGAGAAAGAGAAAGGGTGAGAAAAAGTCTATAAATCACTTTGATAGCCTCCAGCCTCTTTAAGTTTAGCAATGGTAAAGAATTACTGGCTAATTTCTGATGGGCCATCAGGACAAAGTAAGAGGCACAAATAGCGAAGGGATAGAGCAGAGACTCTTCAATTCAGGGACCACCTGGGCATTGGGGTCACCCTTAACAGTGTGTACTTGGGGCATCCTGGGAGATAAATTGGGCATTACAGGAGTAATCTGAACATATCTCTCCATTAAGAGTGGGGTAGTAATGATTAAAACAGAAACAATTTGGCTTCTTGATTTTTAAGATTAACATCAGAAAGTTAACATTAGAATGTGAAAAGTTTTCCAACTCATACCTAACTCCAAGATAGAAGTATTTATAATGAATTTAAAACCTCTTCAAAGTCAATAACTTCTCATATCTTGTCTTCCAAATTCAAGGGCATTATAACACATACCAATTAACTGTTATTTGTGGGGTAGGGGAGCCAGGGTATTGTGATAAGCATTTTCCTTCATCAGGAAAGTTCAAAGTTTACACCTGAATTTTCCAAAGATTACTTGCAAGGTACTTGGCATCCTGTGCTACTCTTAAATAGTTTGAAATAATATATTTTATATCTAAGAAATGTATGATCTTACCTTTCCTGTAACATAGAGAGATATGTTATGACCTTGCTCTCCAGAGTTTGGTGTGGTGTTCCTTTTTGTAGACATATTCTAAACCATTGGTAGACTAAGGGAAGTCTTTGCATATGTCTGATCAATATGAAGTCTCAGAATGTCTGAGTTCTGGCTGAGATGGAGAAAGATAATTTTTGATTTTATTTCAATCATTAGACCCCTATGTATGTATTATTATTCAATAAATTCAAGGGAGGCATTCAAGGATGGTTCAAAGAAAGCACTATTGACATCAAGTCTAAAGTGAAGATGTAGTGAAGTTCATGATGACAAAGTAACATGATAAGAACTCAGAGATTTAAAAAACAAAAAAAGAACTCAGAGATTAAAGAGTAATTTGAAATCACATCATGATTAAAATGAATTGAGCCAACATTAAGATTCAGTCTATTAATGGTGGAGGAGTACTGGAGTCCATGGGTTTTTACCAAGGGAGCTTACAAGATGAGGAAGACCTAGACAAGGGTAAAAAAGACAGGGACCCCATTCTTTCCACAAGTGTAGTTGAAGGGATTTGGGGGAGATGCATTGCTCAAATTCTCAGATGTTCATAGTCTGACCATTATAAAAGTCTCTTTGAGATCTCTTGTCTCCAAGGCAATGCAGTGGCCTGGTTCAGAGCTGACCTCCATCAGGATGCTTTGGCAGGACTTTCGTAAGTGCCTCATATTAAGTCATGTCGACTTTTAGCCATCCTGTGTCTTGTGTTCTAGTCCTAGTGGCCAGGTTACACCTGAATTTTCTTCCTGGTTTATGAAAACAAGACAATATTATAAACCTTATTTAAACTGAGGTATAATTTTAATTCTCAGTTCCATATTTTCTGACAAAATTG
The DNA here is from genome assembly GCA_963574655.1 of Perodicticus potto. NCBI lineage: Eukaryota > Metazoa > Chordata > Mammalia > Primates > Lorisidae > Perodicticus > Perodicticus potto. The sequence continues at coordinate 27,199 of CAUYRH010117182.1, read as the reverse complement.
GTGTTGTCCATCCCACTGTTTTCCAACATGGAGATTCGCCCCTTATTACCACTGTTGACTCGATTGGCACTCACATGATTTGTTCTCAGGTCTCTTTCTTGCCTTCTTGTATCTTCACTGTGCATCTGGGACTCCCCATTTCCATGCTCAATATACTTCCAGGGAAAGTTCTTTATTTTTCAGCTTCTCAGTAATGCTCTGCAAAGCTTTTTCTAGGTAGATTCCCTAACAGCTAGCTCTCTCTTTTTCCTTCAGAGCTACTTGTGATATTGGTCATGCCCTACTTTCCCTGGAACACAGAAGTTGGAAGGGAATTCTCAGTGTAATTTGCCTCACACTTTAAGCCCAGATAGCTTTGAGCACTGTTTCAAGAGCACTGTATAGAAGCATACAGTCCAGAAGTACAACACCATTTGCATTAATCTGATTGCTCCAGAGAAACTAAACCAACAGAATATACATGTGGAGAGAGAGAGCACGCGCACAAGCTCACACGTGCTAGTTTTATTTTAAGTAGATGGTTCATGTGGTTATGGAGGTTGAGAAGTCCCCAGATCTATAGCCAGCAGGATGGAAATCCAGAGAAGCTGATTGTGTAAGTTCCGATCTGAATCTGAGTCAGGCAGGACTAGACTTATATCCCACATCAAAGACAGTCAAGCAGAGACAGTGAATCCTTCCTTCTTTAATTGTTGTTCTATTCAGACTACTTTAATTATTGTTCTATTCAGACCTTCAGTGGAATGAATGAGGCCCATCTACACTGGGGAGGGCAATCTGTTATACTCAGTCTATTGGCTTAAATCTTAATCTCATCCAGACACACCCTCACAGAAACACCTAGGATAATGTTTAACCAAATGTCTGGGTACTGCATGGCTCAGTCAAGTTGATGCATAAAATTAACCTTCATATGCTACTCTCTTTTATTCCAGAGGCTGGAATATATACTTTCTAAAACCCCAATCACTGAATTCAGAGTTACCAACATGAGTATGATTTTCCAGGAAAAATCTTTGAGTGTTCAGCCTTGGAGAATAGAAAGCTCAAGGGGAAAAAATCCTTTTTTGCTTCTATCATTGGGTTTTGGGTCCCTGTTTCCTTCAGCATTCTCTTGGCACTCACTTCTCTGTCTCATCAGAGTCTTCCCTAACCCATCTAACACTGTCCACCTCACCCTACCCTACCCAGGTCTCTATTTGCCACAGAACTGCATTTCTATCTAATTCTGTGCTGAAAACAAATTCCGTAATACTTTGTAGTGGTACAACAGCTGTCCTCTCTTCTGTACTTACTGTGTGCAACATTTCACATATATCATTAGCATGTTAAATTCTCATAACAACCCTATGAGGGATGGTGATGATGATGCCTGTTTTGCAGATAGTGTGACTGAAGAGCAAATGAATTTTGAACTTGCTCAAGGCCACACAGCTATTTAACGATAATGCCACAATTCAAACGCACAATATGCCTGATGTCAAAATCTGTGCAAAACATGATTATGTGCTGTGCTCTCTGCCCCTCACCTCTCCAAACGTGTTCACAGAAGCCTGAGTAGCTGGCTCAAATGGAAAATTTCATTTCTGATTCAGTCTGGTAGCTCGACATAGATCCAAAGTCAGTGATCTTTTCCAAGCATTGGCATAAACAGAAGGACTGAAAACCCTATGTGACTTCTCTGTGAGCAATTAAGGGGCTTTATTCTCTAGCATGCCATTCCCCATTCACTATTCATCATCACAAACTTTCAGACACACTGAAGGTCACGATTGAAAACATAGTTATTTTAAGAGATGGCATTGTTCTCAAAAGCCACAGTAGGACCATTGCAGAATGATTTTAACTCAGATCTATATTGAGAGATGAATTCTTCTTTCAGCTCAAATGACGCAGGTTTGTTAGTTGGGGTGTGAGTAGGAGGTGGGGAGATAAAAAAAGGGGGGACAAGTGTTCATTCTTATCCACTCTTGCTCACCTTCTGATAGTTGCTTATTTCCCTTGTACTTTGAAAACTCTTTCAAATTCCTTGCTTCAGTTCAGCATCTCCACTTTATTTAATTTGTCCTAGGAATGTTTCTCAATAAGGTCAGAACTTTGAGGAAAATTGAAAAATGTAAGACACCTGCATAGTGAAATGTTTTTGCAAAAGATATAAGATTTTTCTTTGGGTCATGTTTTTCTCCTCATCTTTCTGTGGGTAATAAGTTAAAGGAAGGCTCCCCTCTTTCCTAGGATTTTGCTTTACATTCAAACCCTAACCAATCACCATTGGTGATGTGAATATTTAGAACAACCAGCTGTGGTGGGAGAGCTAAAACATAAACAGATGACGGAGAATACGTTGTATTAGAGTCATTGGTCTTAATACTCTAATTTTCTGTAATAATATTAGTATTTTCTAGGGGGTGTCTTTTTTACCTCTTGCCGTTGGTCTTGCCCACGTGACTTGTTTCGCTAACCAGATTTCAGCTAAACAAAAGTATGTCATGAGCAAAGGCTTGTCTTCTTGCACCTGTGCCATCACCAGAGAAGAACATATCATCCCAGAATAAGGAGAGAAAAATGGATCAGTCCTGAAATGAACTCATAGCCTGGATTCAAGCATAGTCAAACCCAACCTGGATGACTTGATTTCAGTCTTGTACAGAAGAAGCATGAGACCTACGATACATTTCAATACTTTTTTTTGCAAAAAAAAAAAAAAAATGTTCATTGTTGTGAGACATTGCGGTTGAGGGTAGTTTCTTACATTACCTTCTTGTGAAAGTGGCTGTCAGTTACATAAATCAAATCAAGAACAATCCCACAACACAGCTAATCCATGGGCATCTTCAGCTTCTACTTGTATTTGCTAATTGCCAGCATTGTGCTGGTGGCTTTACATGTTCTTATTTAAATTTTACAAAGCCTGTGAGGGGTGGGTATTGTGCACTCAGTTTGCTAAAGTTCAGAAAGATTAAATGGCTTTCTTAAGCCCTATGGTTAATAAGTTGTAGAGGTCCACTTGAACCTCTGATATTCTGTTACAACTCCTATGCTTTGAAAAAGATTTTCCTCTTCCAACTTAGTCCCTTACAGTTGAATTTGTACATTTAAAGTTAAAAAATAGGATGGAGTGGAGTATTAACCATAGTGTAATATTTACTGAATTTGGAGGGGGTGGGTTATAGCATATTCAGATCTCTTTTCCTTGAATGCTCATAATCACTCTTGTACTTTGGCCACTTTAGAGGTTGGGAGACTATGACTCATCAATATGGACTTAATTCCCCTTGGCTTGATTAAACTTTTTATAGGTTTCTTCTGGACTTTAGTCCCCTGACTTTGTTGTTCTTAGATCAATTACTTAGAAAACTTAACAATTGTGAATTCATTCTCTGTCCCTCTGAGATATAGTAAACTTCTCCTTGTGTGGAGCTCAAGCAACCAGAACTCTGAAGCAACTTGCACATGACCTGGCCAGAAAAAAAAAAAAAGAAAGAAAGAAAAAAATCAGAGTTTAAACTTGGTGCACCATGCGTCAGTAAGCCAACGCATCGTGCATCACTCCCCAGGCTCCCATGTGTTCCCTGTAACAGTTTTAAGTGTTAATGTGTGTTACTTGAAGTTAAAAAAATATAATAGGGAAGTTGAAAAGTGTATTGACTGACATTTAGCTAAAAATGTACAGTGCTCTTACAAAGTTGCTTTGTAATACAGCAAAACCGTGTTACAGTAAGTGAAGTTTGTCTTAATTTGTTTTTAATTAGTGTTTTCTGCTGTTAATATCAAATCAATACCAAGTTTATGGTATTGTATGCTATGGTAGAGTATGGAGTGCAGAGTTAGTTAGGCCTATTTTTAACATTAATCAGAAACCACATTTATTCAGAATCTACCAATCCCCATAGGTGCTGGATAATGGGGCAATTACTGAGTAAATCTCTCAAACTTTTGCCACTTTTACAACCCAGGAATATCTTTCTCTGGGACCTGGGAGCCATCCCTTTCAGATGTGATCAAGAAGGACAGCATCCCTACCTGCTGGTCTTTGTGCAAGGGTAGCAGCCTGACTCGCATAAGCAGGAATTGTGAAACTCAAATGACCTCACCACTTTGACCAAGCTTCTGCCTAAAGTCCTCAGTACTTTTCCATTAGCCCACGATCCCTACTTTAAGCCTTCCTTACCTGTTTAACTTCATCCAGTGCATTTTTTCTTTTCTATGAATCAAAGACTGCTTCATTTAAAAATGAAATGATTCATAAATGATTGCCAGGGCTTCACCTCTAATTCTGTCACCATTTACACATCTAATGCTTTCTCCTGCTGTTTCCCTTCTATTTGCCCTCATCTATGTCTCTAGTTTTTTCTTTTGTTCTCTAGTCTAAACTTGAGAAGGTTTTGTCCGTGAACTTTTCATTATTTTTATTTGACTAATGAGCCTGGGCCAAGGAGCCCAGGTCCAGAGTCTCACTTTTCTTTGTGTAAAGAAAGGTCTGGCCTCAGGCCTTTAGAGACTGTTAGATGTCTCAAAGGATTGTTCTGTTTAATAATCTAGGAAATGCACCAAACTCTTTTAGTTGATAGAATAGTGTGTGATCCAAGATATTTTTAATTAAATGTGCTTTGTCTGAAGCCACAGCCTTTGGCCTCCTATTTATCATTAAGTTTTCTACGATTGCTGCCTCTAAATCACTAGAATAAAAATGTCTCCTTTTCGCCACACGATGGCAGTATGAGTTAATGGTAAACCTCAACCACACACATCCTTTCATAATCTCAAGTGGGGTTTTGTTCAGAATTGGCCACTGAACTCTTCTTTTCCTACGTACCCACAGACTCCTGTCACTGTAGCCCTAAACATTTCCCACTTCTCCCTTTTTCAAATTAAACAAAGGCAGCCTCTTTAGTTCAAAAAGGACATCTATGAATGAAAATCCATACAACAGCTTCATTATAAAAGACCCCCAGACACAGGAGGCTTGAGTCCAGCTGCCACAAAACCACACGCAACTAACTCTTAGTTGAGGGCTGCTGAGTAGTTGTTTATAAATAGCAATGGTCCGTTACACATTGTCAGCAACCTTGACCTAATCGCTGTTAATCAATAAAGTCATTGAAGTATAATAGCCTCATTGGCAGTGGATTGTCTCAGGTCCAGGCTGGAAGGAAATAGTCTTCATGAGTAGTCAGAGGGTAATTATTTAATCAGAGCATGGTGGCTTCATGAAAGATCCAGTATCAAGAAATGACCACAAAATATACTTGAGCCATCTTTTCTATAATCGAGAAAAATGAAGGAGGCCCAATATTTTTGAAATTTGGAAAACTGGATACTTTTTGCAGACTTTAAGTAAGAAGTAAGGAGCAAGAATTTTTTTGAAATAGTAATTGGACTAGCATCCTGTCTTCGTAAGGGAGGATTTTTCAGAAGCTACTCTTTTTTCTTATATCTGTAAATAGTGAGGCAATCTTCTAAGGTACACACAGGTTGGGTATTCATTATCTTCCAAGCAAAACAGCTAATTCATACTTCATGTTTCTTCAATTCTCATGGCAACATGACTTTCAAAATTGGAGATTGATCAAGGAAAAGGTAGAATATAACTAAAAATGTATTCCTTTTTCATCTTTTTTTACTATTCCCTGAAGTAGAGCTATCCCGTCTGCTAATATTGCCTTTCCCTTAGTCCCTTTTTTGAAGCTGTATTATAAATTATTAAAAGCCAATGCTGTCTCTTGCTCTTCTTCATCTTCCACAGATTCAGTGCAGGTTCGTGACTGCAGCTCAGTGCCCAGCTGTCTAAGTGTGCACTGTTTAAATCTTTGCTTAACTAACAAACAATGAAGCCAAGTTACTGGAGAGCTTTACTCAACTCAGTGGAGGCCTAACATTTCCAAGACTAAAATCTTATCAAAGACAGACTAAATCTCAACACTCCACAGAATCGCTGCCTAGATTCTTCAACAAACTCTTCAAACAAACAAACAAACAAACAAACAAACAAACAAACAAACAGAAAAACCGCTGGGAAATCAGCTCCTACATTACCATGGAAAGAACTAGAATGGGTCTCAAAAAAATAATAACTTTAGCCTTTCTTTCACAAAATAGAGAAAAATCAGTATGACATGACATGATAGAACCGATTTTCCTAATATTGCTTTACAAATCGCAAATGTGTGTGTTTGTGGGCTTGAGAAAAATGATGTATTTTTGAATGCAACTGGAAAGGTTTAACAAAGAAAGCCTTTTCTGGTCCCCATGGGGGGAAATCAGCTTTAGACTGTTAGCACACATATCTAAAAGTTCAATGAACTTCAGTTAGTTGCTATGCCAACCAGCAGAAGACCTGTCCAGATATGAATTGATCACACAAATAAAATCTCCCCAAAGATGATGCTTGTTTGGCTTAAGGGCATAGTCTTTGTAACAACCCTTGACAAATCATAGATCTGTCAGTTTGGAGGATTTATTTAGACCACTATCCAAATTTCCTCAGTGCACTATAAAATAACTTGTATTATTATTTTTTTTCATAGGAAACGGAGCAACTGCTTCCAGGAGGAAAGTACCTTTTCTTTTTGTCTTTCTTTGTTTTTTTATGGTCTTTTCCTTTTCCAAATATAAAAGTAGCAAATACCGAAGGAATTAATTACATGTACTTTCTGATTATGTGAAAGAAAAGGCTAGAACTAGAACAGTAAACCTTGGGCAATGTTTTAGATTTCACCATCACCTTCTAACACGCAGTCAGGCAATTTATCTTCATTTCTTAATGTCACATCTCTCACCCCCTGCCATGGTCAGGGTCCCTAAGCAGTTTGTGTAAAAAGCCCTTGATGAATGTCTTCTGAAGAATTTCTTTCTAGGGTTTGCATTCAGCTTTTACTGTGTATTCACAGAGTAAACTAATTTGAGACTAAATATGCAGTCGACCTGAGTAATATGATAGTTTACACTAAGGGGTCATAGAAGAAGACGAAAAATACTATTATATTTTTCTCCATGTTTATCCAATTCTTCTCACCTTGTAAACTTATTTTTTTGTGTGTGATTCCTCGTTAGACATATGGGGGTATGTCTAATCCTAGAAGGAGGGAAAAGTAACAAAAACATTTTGAGAATTGCAATGACAGATACTATATGTGCATGCTACTATACAGGGTAAAACATCTGCCTAATAACACAAATCCATGAAATTTATTGTCTAGGCAGGGCATGGTGGCTCACACCTGTAATCCCAGCACTCTTGGAGGCTGATGTAGATGGATTGCTTGAGCTCAGGAGTTCAAGACCAGCCTGAGCAAAAGTGAGACCTCTGACTGTAAAAATAGATGGGTGTTATGGTGGGTGCCTGTAGTCCCAGCTACTTGAGAGGATGAGGCAACAGGATCATTTGAGCCCAAGAGTTTGAGTTTCCTGTGAGCTTGGTGCCACAGCACTCAATTCAGCAGACAGAGTGAGAAGATTCTGAAAAAAAAAGTATTAATTGTCTGTTTCATATACTCTGACCCAGACCCACTTATGCAATTCTTTCTTTAGCCTCTGCATCCACCCCTTATAATCATTAAATTTTGTAACTCTGTAAGAGAGATTTTGCTTTGTTGGAGCCAAGCAGGTGATCCAACAAGGTGTGGAGTAGATGTTATTAATAGTAGTGATTTTAAATTAATCTTTTTATAGTTCAGGTTAAGGAACAGATTCTTGACAGATGGGTATAAGATCTGTAATGTAGATTCCTGGAGAAAGAAAATTGACTATCCAAAATATTCTCTATGAAATTCGTATTCAGTCTATGAAAACAGGAACATGACAAGGCACAAGAGAATAGGTACTTCACACTGGTTGTATTTTATTCTGACTCTACTTTGTGGGTAAATCATAGCAGAGGAGTGCCTGGCTTTAATTGGATTAGTCTATTTGTCCTGATTGCCAAAGTGGGTCGTATTTCTGATAGTAAATTTATGGTGCTATTTCTCTTCAGTTCTTATCCTGTAGAAAGTAATACAAATATCTGCAGCCCAAATGGATGATCCTAGATTTATAGTGTAAGGCAAGCCCAGAACCTTCTAACCTTTCTGTTTGTGAATAGTGGTTTAGAATCAAGAGCTCATTTGAAGTCATTTGAAGAAGAAAAAGAGGAATATCTACATTAGGTAGATATTCATAGGATAACATATTTCTATAGGTGCACTGATAAAAGGTTTGACTCAAGACATTTGCAAGCTGGTGACAATTTCCAACCATCTCCCTCTCTCTCTCTCTCTATCTCCTTTATAATAAACCATCATTGAGCTATTAAAGGAGAGAATTCTGATTTAAAGGATATAGTTCAAAATTGGTCACATATAAAGTTTTATAATTGTTTGAGATAAGTTACATATTATGTATCAATAACACTACCCACTTTATTGCTCTTGAAGGGATTTATGGAAAGCACAGAGGTCATGTAGCTGTGGCATCCTTCAGAGCCACAGAGACCTTGATGTCATGCTCCTGGAAATTCTGAAGAGTCCTCAATCAGTATAGATGTTTTGTGGCATTCTTAATAGCTAATGGACTAGTATTGCCAAACAAATTTTATTATCAAGTGTTACACTGAAATGTACACTCTCATATTCATGCTATAACTTCCCTCCATCCACCCAGAGAAATCTATCAGTGAGGGACATTGGGAGGATTTGGTAGGAAATGATATTTGAGGCTGGGATGGAACAGGAGGAAAAGGCTGGATGTTTACCAGAACCTTCTGAGAATCTGGTGACCATTTAAAGGAGAGCTAAAGAGACAGCAGTCATATTAACACCTGCTCTGGTTTCCCACCTGCTCTATGAAGACTTTCTGCCAGGCGGTTACAGTCTCTGCTAAGAAAATGTGTAGGGAGTGAGGAAAAATAAATGAGCTGCTGCTCTCTCACATTCATTTTAATCAGAGAAGCTCTATTTTTAACCTGTCTTATACATGGAGGTTCTGTAAAGGATCCCATTTGAAGAACCAGATCTATTAAAAAAAAATAGAATTACCCACCTAGAAAACGATTGTTCATTGAAGGGCTCTGAAAGAATGTTTTGGTCTTGTCTTTAAGTCAGTGAAGAAATAAAGAGTGAACTTTCATGCCTTCATTTTCAGCAATAATTTACAAAGTATAGTCTCTTAGCCAACAATGTCAGTATCTCTTGCGAACTTTTTAGAAATGGACATCCTTAAACACGACATCAGACCCTTTCTAAAGCAGAAACTTAGAGGGTAGAGTCCAGCAATCTGCATTTTACCAATCCTTCAGTTGATTCTGATGCATGCACAAGTTTGAGAACAAGTTCCCTAAAGCTTCATTTAGTTTGTCAAGTAAAATAAATGAGGTTAAATTAATAGAAAGAAGCAATCAGGGCAACAGTGTCACTTCTAAAGGAAACCTCTTCCACGTATTGCAACTTAGTCAACTCCAGCCCAAATCATCATAGAGAGGTTTGGTTTTCAGTTTCATGGAAAGAAAAAAAAAATGTCTCCAGTGGTTCTATTCTTCACATCCTGTAAATATCAGTAAAAAGAAAGCAATAACCTAAAAACTTAAATTCCTTGAACAACCCTTTGATACTCATCTTGAACTCAGAAGTGTTTATTTGAAAATAGGTGGAGCTAGTTAGGTGTCAGCAACAATAATGAAGTCACCAACAGGTTATAGTTTATATTTGTTGTGTTTTTATTGTATCTAACGTATTTATTAAAAAAGCAAAACTGTTGCTTATAAATCCCACCCCACCTAGGGCACCGGATGAAGCCCACCTTGGAACAGTGTTAGAGGAAATAGTAGTCAAAGAGAAGGAGGCTAAGTTACAGGATGTCACTTATCTCCCTAGAATCAGAGTACATGTAACAGTAATTCTCTTCCTGAAATGAAGACACATCTGTGTGGTTATTCTGTGAGTTAGCCAGATTCCACTGGAGTTCCACTTGGACTTTCCCTCAAGTTTAAACACGGACTCTTACCATTTTATTTCAATGATGTTACACCACTAGATGGCTCCAGAGGGTTGAGGCTACAGCATGAAAGGCCAGAGATTGGAAAACTAGAATGCACTGCTGAGCCACCCCAGCCATCTTCCTCTGCTGTTGACTCATGCTTGAAAAAAGGCAATGTTTCATTTGCTCTCCTCCATCTTCCAGGAGTGGCCCAGATATTATGTCTCCTAGGGAAAAGAAATAGATGTCTCAGATCAGAAATGGGCTTGTCTTCTCTACATTCCAAACTTTGAAGCCTAGCTTTGGGCAGACGACATACATATGCTGGAAACTGGGCAACACCACTCCATCCTTACATTTTATAGCATTTCATAGCTTAGCTAGTTGAGAGCGATTAAGGAATGTCATAGCACAAAAACAGATCAACTTTTCAAATGCTCAAATCTGGCTCAGTTAGGGAGGCTTACAGGGAAATTGTTAATGGTTTTTTTAACCTGAGTTGCCTTTTTAATGTCCTTTTCTGGGAGGTGGTGTAAGTGTGAAAACTCAATTTTTCCTTTGTTTTTGTTCTTGTTTATTCTGAGTTTTTAAGATTATTATTGTTAGCATTAAAAAGAAGATCTCTGGTAGGAACTCAGCTTTTTCTATGCTGAGCTTTCTTTTCTAAATTAATCTGACTATAGCCTCAAAAATGAGCAGTCAGGTTTACCAAAGTCTCCCAATACAATAATGATCAGTTTCAGGGGTAGACACTTGAACCTAGTGAAAAGCAAAGGCAGAAAACAATCATTAAGCCAAGAGACAAAGAGACGAAGTCAGAAGGTTGAAAAGTTGCTGCATGCCAGGGTGGGAAGTTCACCATGGCAAACCAAAGCCATACGTGATTTAAGTGTGGGGACACTGATTTTATGAATAAGCAGAGCCAATTGGTTTGCAGAGGAAGGAATAGATTGAAAATAAAGAAAATATAATATATGAGATAAAATGTAGACTCAGAATGCTATACTGCATAGACACTTGAAAATTTTTAGTTCATGCATTGCTTAGATTTCCTTCAATCAGATTCCATACATGGTTCTCTGAGTCTTTTCATCCACTCTTTCCCTGTCTTTTTACATTTTCCTTGAGTTAGTTGCCAAAGATTGCTGCACAGCACCTTTGTTCCTAATGAACTAAAATTTAGAAGGTATCTTTTACTGTGAGTCAACTCAACATGCTATTTTGCTGAGTTTATGAAATAGGAAAACCTTGTATATTAAAAAATAGTAAAACTTGTTATGAAAGATATTTTTAGAAAACTTCTTGTTCCTCGAGACAACTAGCTTGGCTAAGCAGAAGTCAGAGACTATGTTAAGTCTTTCCCTAGACTTGTAGCCAAGAAATGCCCTCACTTGTGCCCACCACTGTCCGCAAATTACACTCCCCGTATCTATGGAGACAAAAGAAGTAACTGAGAAGAAGACCATCTCCCTGTGAATCTGTTCCCAATAGTTTTTTTGGTTCTTTGTCACCATTGTCTCTTAACAGAATAACAGAATGGGTCGCCAACCTGGATTATTTCCTTCGCTGCTCTCTACCATCTTGTAAGAGTAAAATTTTTAAAGCAGAAATATGATTTTTTTTTTCAATCCTCCTTGTAAACCACATTGCCTATAAGAAACAAATAAAAGGAAAGCCTTTCAGTGCCCTGCACACCTCTCAACCCTCCTCCTGGACCCTTTGTCCCTTCATTCACTGTGACCCAGCCACTCTGCCCTTTCAAGTTCTAGGGCAAACCATTTTCTCTTCACCTCCAGGGACTTTGAATACTCTTTCCCTTCTTCCTGTTAACTCTTTCACCCTTCATCGTTTACCTCAAATGTTACTTCCTCTGGGAAGAAATTAATTAAACCGTACAAGAAAATGGCCTTGTCTGTTTCCTGCAAAGTACTTATTTCTTTGAAACATTTATTTCTTCACTTGGCTATTGTCACCTATGCTTTCTCCTATGTTTTCATTTTATGAAAACAGAAATTTTGTATTGTTTTTTTTTGACAGTTGAATGCCCAATTGCAGGAAACTCAGTGCATCTTAGTTGAATGAACAAATGAATGAATCTGTGAGTACTTGAACAAGGCCTAAGCCTATTCTGTGGAGATGTTTTGTTATTTCTTTGCTTGATGTTTCAATTGTCTTTATTTTTGACGCATACTTATTCTTTTCTGTGAATGGAAGTCTGGTACAATGTGTCTCGCTAGTACTGTATGGTTTTTGGAAAACCTTATGTTTTAGAAGCAAATATTAAAAAAAACCCAAACCATTCAATTTGAAGAATGTTTTATTATAATAAACAATCTCAGGGACATATCCATTTTGTGAACTGAAGAACATTCTACTTGAAGGATTTCTACCTGAGAATAAATACAAAACAGGAGTGGAATTAGAAGGTGTGGAGAGAGGTGATAGGAATTCTAGGCTATTCCAAGGCTTTAGGGGACAATTGGCCCTTATCAAGTGACTTTAAATACTCATTTATTCTATTTCCTGAATAACCTTGGTTGTTTTTCAGTAACTATCATAATCCAGTTTGACCACTCAATTGACCTGCGTGATGTCATATTAAGCTGTCAAAGTTTGATCGTTCAACCCACAGGAATAACAGTTTCATGTGGTCCAACAAAATATAACAATAGTTAACATTTATTAATAGTTCTATTTCAAGTATTCATATACTTACTTTATATAGATTATTTAAACTTCTCATTTTAAAAGCTAGAAAATTAAATATCAGAGAAGTTAAAATAAATTACCCATAATTAAATCTCTTATTGAAAAGAAAAGCTGGGTGTCAGCCTAGGTCTGCCTTATTCCAAAGTCCTAGCTATTAAGCATGACACCATCTCTGAAGGCTAGAATGTTATTTCTTTATTTTTTTCTCATATTTTTAAGGATATTATTATTGAATACGTCTTTTCAGGGAAAGCTATTATTCATTCAGAAAAAAAGCGATAACATCTACTTGTTTAATATTCACAGTGCCAAATATAATAACGTTTTCAAGGATCTCTGCTTAGAGAAAAATCTAGATGTTTCCAAACCTCTGAACAATAAATTGTGATTTTACTTTTCATTGGAATAGTTTGTCATTTTATAGATATTTTTTCACATGTTCCTAAAGTACTTTTATTTTCTTAGAAACACAGTGACCAGCCTCTAGAAATAGGGTTCGATTCTTAATAACTGAAAACCTTCTGACTGTCTCTAGTTTGCATTAAAAAATAATATAAGTATTTTGGTAAAATAAATATTTATGCCAGATCACTTGCCCTCACAAATCATGCTAGAAATAAATCTATTTTCTCTGTCTGCTAAAAGTTCTTTAGAAGTCTCTAAAAGTCACCTTTAATTACTGGGAATGGGAGTCTATATATGGCTTTAATAAAATTATTTTCTAAAATGTGGAAACTGTAAGTTCAAAACCCAAATCAAATGTACTTTGGGAGCTTTGTAATATATGGGATTGTGTAGCCATCTGGCCCCCAGGCCATCTCTGCATATAAAACATTAATAACATTTTTAATTTAAGTAATAGATAAATCTGTTTCAAGTGCCTCAGCATCCATTCCCAACATTGCCTGCAGATCTGTTGATCCTAAATAATATTTTCAAGCTGTGGTAAGGTTATTGGTGTTCTAAAGCAATCTGGAAATACCAAGTTCTTATGCCAGGAAATGGGTCAAACTGTAATCTCTTCATGTTACTGTTTTGATTTCAGAAATAGCTCTGTCCTTCACACACCGGGAGCCTGTATATTTTGCTCTTCCCCTGGATTTGATTACAGCTGCCATTCTGCTGTTTCAATGTAAACTTTATTAAATATCTACTTCTAAATTAACCTCCCTGGCACCGGAACCTCTCACTAACTTCAGTCCATTTTTGGTTTCTCAGAATATTTTCATTTTTCTCCTTAAATAGTCATTCTGTACTATGGTCTTGTCTCATAATTGTCATAAAATAGCCCTGCGCTTGTTCAGCCAAGAAAGACTAGACAGCATGAGCTTTAGAATCAGTGATATCTGTGTTTGGATCTTAGCTCTCCCATGGAGGGCTGTGTGATTCTGGGCAAGTCCCTGTCTATGTCCTGATATCCTCATTGGTGAAATGGAAACTTCTTGGCTTGTTAAGGGATCTCACTATATCAGCAACTTCAAGTGCCTTCAGTACCCAAAACACTAAAGCTCTAAAGGCTACTCCCTTCCCTTTCCGTTCACTGCACTCATATATTTCATAAAGAAATAAATAAAAACTATTTTCTCTTATTCTTTTTTTTTCTCATTTTTATCTCCCCTTTTGGAAGATGCTGGCATTTCTTCTTTTTCAAATTTTTAATTGATGATGATTGTATATATTTATGGAGCCCAGTGTGACATTTTGAGACAGGCAGTCCCCAAGTTGCAAATAAGATAGATTCTGTAGGTTTGTTCTTAAGTTGAATTTGCATGTAAGTTGGAACGGGTATATTTACTTATTATCTGCAATAGCCTCCATTTGTAAGTGGGAGTTGTATGGAAGTCTGATGTTTATAATTTGAGGACTGCCTATATATGCATACTGTAGAAAGATTAGATAAAGCTAATAGCATATTAATCACTTCCCTTATTATTTTTGGTTGTGAGAAGGTTTAAAATATACCTTTACCAATTTAAAATATATAATAGATTATTGTTAATTATAGCCATCATACTGTTGAATAGCTCACCGAACTTATCTCTCCTGTCTAACTGAAGTTTATACCCTTTGACCAACAACTCTTCTTTCCCCATTACCTCTCACCCCAGCCTTTGGTCACAACCCATTCTATTCTGCTTTTATTAGTTCAGCGTTTTTAGCCCTACATATAAGTGAGATCATTTGTTTTTCTGTGCCTGGCTTATTTCACTCTGCATAATGTCCTCCAAGTTCAGTCATGTTGTCACAAATAATAGAATTTCCTTTTTTTTGAAGGCTGTATAGCAATCCAATATACATATACATACGTATATATACACATATATGTATATAAATATTTTCTATATCCACTTATCTATTGGTGGCCACCTAGGTTTGTTCTGTATCTTGAATGTTGCAAATAATACTGAAATTAATATTGGACTAACATACTGATTCCAATTCCTTTGGTTGCATACCCAGAAGTTGGATTGAGGGGTCATATGGTAATTCTATTTAAAGTTTTTTGAGGACCCTCACTACTTTTTTTCCAAAATGGCTGTATTAATTTACCTTCCCATTAACAGTGTATGAGGGTTCCCTTTTTCCACATTCTTGTCAACATCTGTTAATTTTCATCCTTTTAATTATAGCCATTCTTATGCCACTGATGGTTTCATTTGAGAATTGCGAAAAGTGTAGTTTGCCTTATCACATTTGTTTTTAAGATTCAGAAATGATTCTTTCTCAGACCACTCTTAAACAGTGGGCCAATCATACACGTAAGTGCTTCTGTCATTTGTATCTGGCAGCATTTGTGATTTTTTCTTTGGTTTGTCACTTCATGATGCTGGTGGGGACTAATCAGGATCCACAGCAAGGATCTGGGCAAGGAAAAGTAGTTATCTGGTCTAAGCAGAAAAAAAAAACAACATTATAGTTTTTCTTTTATTAAGTGGAACAATAAATACATCTGTCCAATATTATGAAACCAGATGCGACTGAATTTTATATCTGTCCATTGCTACAAAGAACATTGGTTACCAGGTCCTTTGCTAAACAAATTGAAAGTAAAAAACTAATCCAATATGAACAAAAATGAAACATATACTCCAATCGTTTTCATGGAAAATAGGATGTGAGAACCACAGAGAGCAATCTAAGGAGATTTTGATGAGTTAGATAGAAAGGTTACTCTCAATTATAGAAGGAAGATGGATATATCTTTTAAAGTCCTATATTGTTGGTATTTAAGTTTGGCCTTGAAACGTTATTTTGAAATGGCTTAGATGTAGTTTACAAGTAGTGATTAGAGGAGGATTAGCAGAGAGGTTGCCCCACCTCGCTGAACCAGTGGGGTTATGTTTGCAGAGCAAGCACACACTGTTTTATTTATAGGAGAGGCCACTTTCCAGCCAGCTATAACCCGGATGGTGGAGCAAGAAACCAAATGTGAGAGTATATAAATCCGACATAGTGAAAAAATCCAGATATGTCTATTAAGTGGAAACTGGTCTCTTGGTATGGACTGTAGCCTAGCCACATACGCCAAAAGCTGTGAGTCTGAGTCTCAAGCTACTCATATTTCTCATTTTCACTATCTAATTAATGACCTGAAATTCAGTGTGCACGTCTGTAAAACAAAAAAAGGCATTAGGGAACCCCATACCCTTGCTGTGATATTTTTCATCTTGTATTTTCCTTGATCTGCTTATTTTCAGGTTGAATAGTACTAAACTTCAGGAAACAACCTCATACTGAGTCAGAGGGCCTCAGTCTCCCAGCCTAACCAGGTTTTGTGGTCTCTATCAATTTAGAAAGTGTGTTTATTTGACTCATTAATGGGAGCCAATAGATAATTATGGGAGATTGTGTTGGCTCACCTGAGCCTTACCTGGTGTGGTGACTGCCTTTCAGGATGGGCAGGTTTTGAAGAAAACTGTCTTCAAATGAACTGATGCAACACAAGTAAATAACCATCTATCAAAACAGAGGCCACTTTTAGTACATGCATGTGGAGTAATATGGCCTGTAACCCAAATAAATGAGAACTGTGTTTCAGAAAAAGTACCTAGAACTAAGATATGTAGTACTTGGAGAGAAAAACCAGCAACAAAAAATAGCTCATATTCACCTGGTAAGAGCATAAGCAATTTCATAATCACGTGAGAGATTTGTTCCCTGGATAAATTTTGGATTTACAACACACAATGAAATAAATTTTAAGGCTTTGAAACAAAACTTTATTTTACTAAGTATCTGTCAGATAACAGCATTTATTTACAAAGCCAAACTATATACACACTTCACAAAAGTCGGGAAAGCTGACTCTCGGTAGTTACTTCCATGATATAGTTATACATTTTCTCACCCTTTGAGCTTAAGTTTTGTTTGGTGGATTTAATTATTGTGTGTGTGTTTATTTTTTTTTTCCTCAAAATGGGTTATTTGTAGGTTATCGTGCAAATGATTTAATTAGTTGGGCAGTTTTAAATTATTTAATGAGTGGCTTGCAAACATATAACTCTTTATTCAGGAGAAAGATTACAAAAAGAAAGGTATTTTTACTCCTGTTGTCTAAACCCCTGACATAAGGCTTCCAGTACAACAAAATTCTGTTATGTTTTTGGGAGAAGTGGTCAGTTTGTATGCTTAGAAATCTGTGCTGTGGGCCATGTACCTGCTTCCAAAATGAGCACAAGATGGAAGCTTTACTTTTGGAATCAGCACTGGTTTGAAACAAGAGAGTCAGAAAGCTGCTTTTGAGATGGGTTTGTTGATCATAAGCTTATTTTTAAAGATCTTTTTTCTTTCACTCTCTCTCTCTCTCCCTTTATCTTTACTTAGTAGGGTCTAGAATAATGCTAGACAAATCATATGCACTCATTACATTAAAGTATGTTTGAGAAAAGGCATCCCATATTTTTACAATCGTTATGATGTCGGAAGAGTTGCCTGATTTAAGAAGGAAATCTGTGGCCCTGTTAGGGTTTTGTTATTCCCCAGACCCCCTTACTCCATTCTTTACCATTCTATTAATTTAGGAAAGAAGAGATCAGGCTTTGAATTAATGACTTAAAATTCAGCTCTGGAAAGTTAGCTATGAGAACGTGAGCACATTGGTCACTCTCTCAAAGCATTATTTTCTTCTATCTTCAGAAAAATGGCTATAATAATATTGTCGTTCATGAAATAAACATCAAATGGAATAAACATATAAAATGCCTTGTTTTGTGTTTTGAATATAGAAGTACCCAACAGATATTTTGTGTCTTAGTAAAACAATGCATAAGACGGAAACATATGGGTTCCCAATTCTATATCTTTGTTCAGTTTCTGCCTATATGCAAAATTCACCCATGGAGGGTGAGATTGACTAGCCTTCTTCAGCCAATGCATACTGGAGTATCACAAAGGTTTTGATGTTTTCCTTGATATTCAAATTTATCAACCCTCTAAAAATCTTAAAGAGCACAACATACTAGATGTGTTCACATATACCGCATGCTAATAGTGTTGTTATGCCCCAAACTGTGAAACTACAATGGTATCTCTGACAGCTTAACAGATGTTTGATGTTTTTCTCCATACCAGTTTAAATTTTCTTGGACATCCTAGGTAGTTTTTATTAGAAGCATCTCCAACAGTACAGTTGAGAAAGATTAGTTCCCACCAGATTACACTACCACTTGAAGAGAGATGCCTATTTATGCTTGGGTTGAATTGGAGCTCTTGCCACACATAGATAAAAATATTAGTAGAACCTCAGAGTGGACCCTTCAACCTGACATGCCCTAGAGTGTGGTGTGCAATAAACTGGGGCAGCTGGTAATGGTCAAATCCCCAATGCACTAAATGATGTCCTGATTTAGGCTCTAAAACCATTTGGGGATTTCTTCTTATTACACTTGAAGCCATTTCTTGATATTCCCACTTTCCCTGCGCACCATTAGTTATTCAGGCATTCAAGGCTCATCTCCTTATCTATTCGTACATGAAACAAAACGGCATGCATTACCCTGTACCTGGATATAAATGTTTTAAGTTGATGTCATAAACTGTCCTTTAAAATAAATATTCCATATCAGATGACTCTGTAGAAACAAAGATGAGCATACTCTTAATTTTGACCCTGTTGGTAAAATTTGTTGCACCCCCTGTTTGGAAGATACAGCCTAGAATTTCAGGATGGTGTTTAACCACATAACATTGTGTAAGACAAGAGTGATCCTAGCCATACTGCAGGATGTATAATAAGAAGAATAAGATATATTCACTGAGCATGGTATTGAGCAGCTTATGGGTAATGTTAGTAACAATCCTATAAAGCACATTTTATTTTTTCCTATTTTTCAGGTGTAAAGGCAGAGTTTTAAAACATTAAGTGCCCAACTTGTAAAGGGCACACCTACCAAATTTATCAGAATTTCAAAGCTCATACTTCTCTTTGCAACATTATAGTTTCTGCTATCCATGGAGGCTGGGCACAGCACACCTAGGTGTTGTGTTAAATTTCAACTCTGAGTTCACCCTCAACAAAAGAGGGCTGCGATGTTAAGGAATGATAAGGAGTGGGGTCCATTATACATGAGACTTCCCAGCCTATAGTTTCACTTGTCTATGGGCTTGTTCATGAGTTCATTGGTTAAGAACATTTCCAACCATCCTCCAGCCCCAGAGAAATGCAGCCCAAAGGATTCCTCCCCAGCTGCAGAAAAGCAATTAATTATGTCTAAAGCAGCCCCCTCACATTAAACTGTTGTATGAACATAATGAATGACAAAGACATTTGAATCATCCACAGTGCATCTGTGGAACTTGAGAAAACTTTGCCACAAGACAGCACAGACAAAGCCAACCAGCATCACTGATTAAAAGTGATTTACTTTTTAATTGAAATGATCCCCATGAACAGCTGCCAGGTGAGTTGGGTAAGTGTGGGAGAGTGTGGGTGAGAGGTGACTAGGAAAGTCTTCACAGCTGAGACCATATTTATTTGGATTTATTTATTTATTTCTGCTTGAGGGGGGAAAAGGAAAGGCAAGTATATATTGCAGAGTAATTTATTGAACCAATGAAAATGTCATGAAAACATTTCAGAATTGGACTGTGTGGGAGACAAACACGACTTTAGATTCCGGGAGAGGCTCAATATTCAGTTTCCACATAGGCAAATGGAGATGCTTCATAAAATTTAAAATAAGCAGATGAAGAATATAAGTTACACGAGTCTTAAAAAAAAAAAAAATCTCCGGGATGATTAATTGGAAAGGAAGTTCAATTACACATTATTTGGCCAAGGAAAAGATACAGAGTCATCCACTACAGAAAGACGTGTCTGTCAATGATGGACCAAATATATTATGGCGGTCCCATAGATTATAAGACTGTATTGTTACTGCATGGGTTCTATGTTTAGATATGTCTATATACACTGATAGCATTGTGTTGTAATTGCTTACAGTATTAAGTACAGTAATAGCTGTACAGGTCTGAAGCCTAGGAGCAATAGGGCTGTACCATATATCCTAGGTGGGAAGTAGGCTATATCACCTTGGTTTGTGTGATGATCATCCCATTGTGATGCTCCTATGAGAAAATAGACTAATGCACGAATGTATGTACATTCTTTTTCAGTGTCTTTAGACACCCGGCTTTAACTTGATTTTCCTTAACATGAATGACTAATGGAAACTAGAACTATAAGTGGTTCTATTGTCACTGCTTATGACTCTTTCATTTTATACAAGAGAAAACTGAGGCCTCCAGAAAAAGGAAAAGACATACCCACTCGTATAAAATCCTTTGTGAAATAAGGAAGAATAAATCTGAAACCAATTGAACCAATCACAATGATTTGTTCTGGGTCACCATGGTGACTTTGTATCTGCCCTCAATTTCTTGCTCTTCTTTAATTAATTTGCTGCTTGTGAATTGTGCTGTCTCATTGTACCATGATTCCATTGTTTCTCTAGTCTGAGAAAGGAAAAATAAACACTCTGTGTTAGTCGCGTTATTGTTTCTTGTTTTCTGTCATGAATATTTGGAATTTGCCCTCCTTTGTTTACTAGTTTATCTTCCCAGGACAATAACCTATTATTTTACTATTTTTGATAATGTAAAAACACTGGAAGAAAAATCATTAAGTTATGTTTTGAAAATAATTGTAATTAATACCTGGGATTGGCTGGGGAATTACTATATTCTGGCCATTGCACCAAATGTGTTTTTTATATCTACTTGTGTGTATGTATAAGGACCTCAAGGCACAGAGAGGTTTAGTAACTTGGCCAGGGCCACATAGCCACTTATTAATGGTAGTCGATCTTATGAAGTCTGGCTACAGAGAGTGCATTTTTAACAAGTTTGCTTGATTTTTTCTCCAGTGTGCGTTTATTTTGCAGAAGAATAAACAGGTGCAAAAACCTAAATCATTTGCCAAGGTCGTGGAGCCAGGAAGTGGCAGAGCTAGGATCTGAACCTGGTTTGCTTCTTACTGTGATTATGATAAGCTCCTAAGAAAGTAAGAAGTTGAAGTGGACAGAGCTGAAGAGTAGGCTACCAAGGTGTAGATGGGGTCCTCACAGGTAATTATGGTTTCTTCAGGGGAAGGTGTAGCTCTGGGTTTGGAGGGTTACGTCCTAGATTTTGTTAGTGTACCCACCAGAGCTGTTGTTCCAGGCTGGAGAAATCAGTCCCATGAGACAAAGATAGGCTTCAATCTGTAATAAATGTATTTAGTACTGCAAGACAGGCAATTCAGCATTTATTCTGTCTTCATCTCACGGAAAGGCCCCTAGCTACCTTAGCTCACAGATTCTTTAATTCCCACACCCATGTAGTAAGTGCACAGTTGCCTCGGTTTAGAGCCATGTAGTGTCTGGGTCATTTTGACTCAGAAGAACTGCTCCTTAATTTCACAGAAATCGTTTATATCTCTATTTACATTGGCCCAAGGTCTTTATGCCAAATACCAGCTGCCTCTCTCCAGGTGTAGTCCCACACGGCAGATACAGCAGACACAACATTTCCACATTTATCTTAACTCTGTAGTTTCCAAGGAAACAGTCCTGAGAGAAGACAGACACAGAGTTCCCGATTCTGCACCAGCCCAGGCCTGATATTAACCATGTACACACAACTAGGTTCACTAAAATAAGACTCGGCACAGTGCTTGTACCTAGTAGGCACTCAGGGAAGTAATAAGAAAGTATGACTATGTGAATGCATGGATGTGCCAATGGATATTGGATTGTCATCTCACACTAACTCGACTAAAGGAACTGAGTTATAAATCACATAATATATAGTAAAGGTGTTTCTGAAAAATGACCCAGCTCTGAGTACCTCTACAGGATATTCATTCTTGTTGGATATATGAGGTCTGACAATTAAGTTTGTGAACTAGTCCTAGCAAAAGTGCTACATACCTCATTGCTGAATTATCACCATCGTCACCTTTGAAGTATTCCCATATGCACTGATGCTATACCTTCATAGCAATTTTGAACTCTTTTTCCAGAATGGCCATCAGCACTATTGTTGCATGAGGTTTGACAATTAAGTTCACAAACTGATCCTAGAAAAAGTGCTTTGAAAAGTGCTTTGAAGGGTGGGCGAGACACTGGTGTGGGTGCCTAGCTTTCCAAGGGGAATTCTTCACAGGTGACTGTAGTGATATTCAGCAATGAGATATGTAACACTTTTTCTAGAATGAGTTCACAAACTTAATTGTTTCACCTTTTATTAATCAAGAAGACTAAAACCCTCTCAGAAGGTCTGTAGGTGACCAAGAATCTAAAGTAAATAATAACAACAAAAAAGATACTCTTACTGGGTCATTTCCATCAAATTTTAAAGTCTAGTGAATTTCTTTTTATGTGTTTATGTAACCATTATTGGTCAATAAAATATATCTCATTCCCAGAAAAATATTTCAGTATCAGTGACAATTTATTTCTCTTTGAATCTCTTATTTATAACAAAGTAGTCACTTTTAACTCAGAAAATCATTATTGCACTCCTTTAATATACCAGACACTCTACTAACCCCAGGGGATACAATAATTAGCAAAATCATTCCTTGTCCCTGCCCTCAGGGACCTTACTGTCTAGTTGTGGAAGCATACATTAAACATATATTTATACAATGATCTATAAAATTATTAAGGTTAAAGTTCTATGAGAGAGTGTAGTGAATGTATGAGAACATTGCAATAGGACAAATGGGATTAGTCAGTGTGGTTGAAGAAGGGTGCCTAAAGAAACATTTCCTCACCTGACATTGGAAGGGGGAGCAGCAGCTACTGATGAAAACATCAAAACATCAAAGATAGAACACCAGGCTTAAGAAACAGCATCTATAAAAGTCTTATGTCAGGAAATAAAATATGGTACATTTGCAAAAAGTGTATCATCAGAATGTGACCGTATAATTCATACATGTGCTGCTTCTAAGATTGTGATGTATTTGCATATAACATTTTAATCTTTCATGTAACTGTTTATTTTTTAAACTGAGAATATACTGTGTCCAGCACTGTGCTAACTGCTAAGGATACAAGATCAAGGCATATCTGTTTCTTTTCTTGAGAGAATAATTTAGTGGAAAACCAAACATGATGATGGCAACCATTGGGGCCCGTAGACGTATAAATGAAAGGCATATGATCTGGACCAGATGTTCTCAATCTTCCTAATGCTGCAATGTATTTTCATTGTTACAAAGGGGTCGCGACCCACAGGTTGAGAACCACTGATCTAGATGTAGAAAATTTGGGTAAGTCTAAGAGGAAATGATGCCTTGGTTGAGATGTAAAGGTGAATTAAATACCAGGCATCAAGAAGCCCCCAAACCTCTTGCAGAGGCAGAGGCAGATCCCTGCTTTTGTGATTCACTATCTTGCTGACACACTTTAGGTTCACTTTTGATTTGATTTCCTCAAATAAATTTTTCACAGATGGCTAATTTTATGAATTTAACGTTGGTTTGAAAGACTGAAGTTTAGCAAGAAATATTTTCTGACTTTGTTTCTAAATACGTAGCCTATAATTATTCAAAGTATTGACATACATGTATATATATAAATGGACATGGAGACATATAATATGATATAGAAACAGATTCAGATATGGAGACATAGACATATTGTCAAAAACACATTTCTATCCATATAATTTGTCTTAGAAATAGTCATATACAGCCATTTCATCTTGGAAATGTTGAGTGACTGCTGGTTTGTGTCTGAGCCAAGACTAGAATACGAGGTCTGGTATTATAAATGCTCTGTCTCCAAAGGAGAACGAGAATGCCCCTTGCGGGAGGTGGGGGGTGGGGAATGCCATTGATTGGATCTTTTCTTTGGATAGCTTAGAAACTGAAGTTGCTAGCAAGGATGTTAGGAAGGATTTGCTGGAATCAACTTTGGTGAGATTTTCTTGGGAGAAATTTTGCAGCATATTTAATCAGGCGACCAAGAAACAACAGCTGCTTGTGTATGAAGCATCAGTAAAGCTGCTAAGATTTATATAATCTTTAGTGTTCAACAGATTGCTAGCATTTATAGGACAGTCAATGTATGCCTATGCTCATATGCAGGCATATATGCTACCTTCCTACTGTCTCTGAACAGAGAGGCTTCTACAGAGGGAAAGGCTTTGAAGAGAGTTGGAAAAAGAACCAGAATAGTAAAGAATTGGTAATGGAGTTCCTAGAAATCAGGCAAAATAAACTTTGCCCAACAGAAGGCGATGATGGCAGTGCCTACTTGCACTGAAAAAAAGTATTCGATTTAGTCTATAGGCAGTTTGACATCTATCACTATCACAGCAGAATCATTAGTCTAGAATAACTCTTTGTGACAAAATCAGTGTAAAAATCTTTACAGGTTTTAGTCTAAGTATGGGAACACTTCTAATCTTAGTTGATTACTAGTCACTTCATCAAAAAGCTGATGATTGTCCAATATCTTTGGTTCTAATATTACCCAAATAATACAACTAGTGACTCTACATGAAGGAACTTTGAGATGAAGATATAAATATGGAACTGAAAAAGATCTTAGAAATTGTTCAGGATACACCTTGCTTGCTTATATATTTATTTATTTTTCTTTCTGAGAACAGAGTCTTACTCTATTACCCTGGGTAGAGTGCCGTGAAATCATAGCTCACAGCAACCTCAAACTTTTGGGCTTAAGCAATGCTCTTGCCTCAACCTCCAAAGTAGCTGGGACAACAGGCAATCACCACAAGAACCAGCTAGTTTTTTTTCCTATTTTCAGTAGACAGGGTCTCACTCATTCTCAGGCTGTTCTTAAACTCCTAGGCTTGAGCAACCTGCCTTCCCAAATTGCTAGGATTACAGGCGTGAGACACTGTACCTGGTCTACCTTGCACTTTTAAAAGGAGTTCTTTGTAGTCTGCAAAAATGTAGATGCAGAGGACATTTCCATTTTGAAAAATTCCTTGACTCTTAGTCTACATCTTTCTTCTCCCTTTGCTCTATAAATCTAAGTTCTTCAATTTGAAATCAAGAGTCATCTCCTACTCTAATATTTTAATGTTTTCCATATATACATATTATCTGTATTCCATATATAGGCCATTCCTGTGTCCATCTCTAAGAGTGTTTATATAGCATCCATTTATTTTTATTGATAATTCCCTAAGTCAAAGCCAATCACCCTACAATTATGTCTGACCCAGAATTACAGATGATATACACTTTATTTTGAGTTTATAGACTTTGAAGTGTCTGAGTCAACATACACATACACACATTAACTATTATTTTACATTACTCTCTAGAGGAAGTATGATAGAGTGAAAAGAGCATGACCTTTGGAGTCATGCAAGTACGGACTTCAATATCTAACTCCATTCTCTACCCACTGCATTACCTAGTGAGTGTGTAAATCTGGACAGGCTCTGATTTGATGTAATAGCAAATAAAATCTGAAATCTCAGTAATTTAATGCAGTTAAAATTTATTTCATACTCATACTAAATCCAGTGTGGGCTGGGCCACTCTCAAGGGTCTGACAGCTCCTCTAAGCAAATATGTGGGCTTACAGATTATTTACATATTGTCACTCTGCCATGGTCATCTGATGGCCCCAGGTTTGTTCCAGAAAAAAAAAAAAAAGAAAAAAGATATGGAGACACCATACAAGCTCATAAACATCTTGTTCAGAAATGGCTCTTTTCATTTCCACTTGCAGGGAATTGGCTACACCTGGTCAATGACCCGACCTGATTTCAGGGTTCCTGGGAATTGTAGTGTTCTCAAGCATAAGGAAGAAGGTAATAAGTAGAAGGGGGTGAACACATGTATATCTCTTATAAAAAACATTTAAATTTTCTGAGATACCCCTTATTGCTTCTGTGAGAATAAAAAGAAGTAATACATTGTAAGGTATCAGGCACAAAGACAGGGGTAGCCGAGCAATCACTGATGCCCATCTCCTCTAACAGAGTTTCTTAAGACCAGTACATTTCATTGTTTGCTTCTTCTGGTGTTGAGCACAGGCCTGGCTGGATATTACTAAGTTTTCACACTAAAACAGTATAGTTCTTTGATTATGGTCCCTCATACCACCCCTTGACCTGGTCCCTTTTTCTCTTCAAATTTCTTTTGCTTCTTCCCAAAGCATTACACATCTGCTTTTGAGATGCTTTACTTAAAGATTGTCCATGAAACCTTGCTTCCAGTGCATGTATAATTCTCATCTTAAGATTGTGAACATAATTGTATATTTTAAGCTTTTCTTTATTTATCCTTATCTGCTGTCTTTGGAAAACAGTCAAATGAATTGTTCTTTGTACAAGATTTTGATAATACTCCAGACTTATAATCTTCTAAATAGCTTATCTTCTCTGACTGAGGCACCAGAGACATTCAGTAATAAATTTGATTTCATCTACATGTAAGAGACTGCATATTGATTTTTTTCTACCACACAACAGAGCAAATATCATCTAATTCCATACATTGTATATGTACAGACTTTATATTTGAAGATATTACTCGGATCTTCTTTCAAATACAAACTAACCGAGGAATCATACCTTGCCCTGGCTGTCACTAACTTTGATTTCTATTCAATTTAAAAAAACACAAAGGAATTTATAAAGGATTCACCAATAATCCCTCCATGCTGATACAACTGTTTTAAAAATTATTATTATTATTATTTTATAGTCTCCATTCATAAGAGGGAACAATTTCATGTTCTGATCAGAAATGGTCTGAGACTATAGTTCTTAGAGAACCCAAGGCCAAAGGAAATTAGGAAAACTCTGTGCCTGTAACATCGCCTTTCCTTTTTTGCTATCTTTACTTTTTCCATCTAAGGACCACACTTCACCCTTCTTTGAGAAGTTCTTTAGCGGGAAAAGAACTCCAAAATGTGAAGGTCCTGTATCATCTCCAAAAGAGAGAGTGATCTCTAGTTTATAATCAGCTAAAGGAAATCCTTCTCTTGCCTTCCTCTCCCCGTGCGGCCCCCCCGCCCCGCGGCCGTGCGGGCGGGGGGGCGGGCCGGGGGGGGGGCGGGGGGGGGGG
>CAUYRH010117179.1:0-11378 GCA_963574655.1 Perodicticus potto | reverse complement strand
TCTTAGTTATTGTATGAAGACATTTGTATTCAGCATTTAGTAAGTTTCGCCTGTACCCTTCTAAGATGCACCATAGGTGTGGCCCCACCAATTACCCTCCCTCCACCTCAAGCTACCCCCTCCCCTCACTTCCCCTATTCTTATGCTGTAGTTGGGTTATAGCCTTCATATGAAACCTTTAAATTAATTTCATACTAGGGCTGAGCACATTGGATACTTTTTCCTTCATTCTTGAGATACTTTGCTAAGAAGAATATGTTCCAGCTCCATCCATGTAAACATGAAAGAGGTAAAGTCTCCATCTTTATTTAAGGCTGCATAGTATTCCACGGTATACATATACCACAATTTATTAATCCTTTCGTGGGTGAATGGGCACTTGGGCTTCTTCCATGACTGAGCAATTATGAATTGGGCTGCATCCAATGTACTCAGCCCTACTATGAAGCTAATCTATAGCTTTCTTATGAAGGCTAAAACCCAGTTATAGCACAAGAAATGGTGAAAGGGGCAAAAGAGGGGAGGGGAGGGGGAGGATAGGTGGAGGGAGGGGGATTGGTGGGATCACACTTATGGTGCATCTTAGAAGGGTACAAGTGAAAATTACTAAATGCAGACTATAAATGTCTTCATATAGTGATTAAAAGGCCATGAAGGCTATGTTAAATAGTTCAATGAAAATATTCCAGATTGTATATGAAGTCAGCATATTGTGCCCAATGATTGCACCAATGTACACAATTATGATTTAATAAAAATATTTAATAAAAAAGTTTGGCATAAATTTAATAAATCACTGTAAGACAAGTACAAACTATTAGTGAAAAATAAAATTACGTAAATATAGAGAAATTCTACGTTTGTAGAGAAAAAACGGGATGTTGTAAAGATGTTTCTTGATAAGTTGAGCTACAAAGTGAAAGGCATTTCTATCAAAATCCCAGCTGTCATTTTTTTGCAGCCATGTACACCAATTCTGAAATGTATATGAAAATATAAGCACCCAGTATAGGTAAAACAATTTTAAAAAAGAAGAACAAAATTGAAGAACTTAAACTCTCTAACTTCAAAGCTTATTATAAAAATCACAGCAGTTGGCCACACTAGGTGACTCACACCTGTAATCCTAGGACTCTGAGAGGCCGAGGCAAGTGGACAGCTAGAGCTCATGAGTTCCAGACCAGCCTGAGCAAAAGCGAGACCCCGTGTCTACTGAAGATAGAAAAACTGAGGCAAGAGGATTGCGTGAGCCCAAGAGTTGGAGTTTGATGTCAGCTGTGATGTGATGGCACTATGTCCAGGGTGACAGCTTGAGACTCTGTCAAAAACAATAACAATAATAATAGTAATCACAGCAACAGCAGTTAAGAGTGTTTATGGTGAAAGTTTAAGTATACAGATCAATAGAAAGGAATTGAGAGTTCAGAGGTAAGTTATTACTTTATGATAAATAGGAATTTACACAAAGATGACAATAACATTAAATGATGATGGAATAATCTTTATACAAAATGATGTTGAGTCAATCAAATAGTCACATGAAAAATAACTTTGACCCTCACTTTAGATCATGCACATAAAAGAACGAGCTAAAACTACACAGAAGAAGAATGCAACATTAAAAAAACCCAAAATGATAAATTTAATTTCACCAAAACCAAGAGTAGTTATGCATCAAGAGATAACATTAAATAAAGGGAAAGACAACCTATACACTTAAAATACTTGCAGACTCTATACCTGAATAAAGGCTCATCAGAGGATGTATAAAATATTTTAAATTTTTAAAATGATAAAATGGTCAACTTTTTAAAATGAGCAAAGGATTTTAATAGGCATTTCAATAAATGTTAGGTATATACATATATCTAACAAGTACATTTAAAAAGCTGGATAATATTGAAATTATTATGTGAAATTTCTTTCTCTTTTGTCTTGTGATTTTTTTTTTGAGGTGAAATTTCAGTTTTTGTGTGAGTAGTACTACTTATCTTGAGTGTCTTGCTTGTACTGTATCACATCATACCTTTGTCTAATTCTTATAAAACTGTTCACTTATTTTAAAAAAGCTGGATAATATTAAGGAAATAAAAAATAAAATCCCACTCAACAGGTATCACATACCCATTATGCTGGTGATAACAAACAGAAAATCTGAAATATTTGCAAGTACACAGGTAAATTAAAATCACCATATATCATTGGCAGGAATATACAATACTAGGGTCATGTTGGAAATCATTTTTGTATTCTTTTAACAAAAATATATAAACACATCACATAATTCAACAATTTCACTTCTAGACATCCATCCAAAAGAAATTAAAAAGCATGTCTACCCCAAAACATTTTCCTAGCAGCGTTACTCATAGTAGTCAAAGCCTGGGAAAAAATCAAATCTCTATCATCTGTAAAAGGAAGAAATAAACTGTGGGAAGGCAACATCTTTCAATTGTGTGACAAGGACAGGCATTAATAACATATGCAGCATGGATAAATGTCACAAATATGCAGTAAGAAGTAGTGATTTTGGAATTTTAGAAAATACAAAATTTTTCCTGGTAAAAGATATCACAAATTGTCGATTTTATTAACTTGGACACCACAGCTTTTTATTTCCTTGGACACCCTTAGCCCTATGAATGTCCATAACTCTTGCCTATTTGCTTAATTAATTGACGGTTATTCCCTTTTCCAAGTCATTAAGGAAAGCTAATGCAAGACGTTTCACCGCAACCAGAAAAGGTTAGCAGTCCTTTGTCTGGCACTACCTTGGTGAAATGAAAGAGACTGTAATCCCAATCTCTCTCATCCTCTTCTTTCTGATCTTTTCTTTTCCTCATTACTAACTTCCCTCTCTCTCCTAGCTATTTTTCTCTTCATTTTCAAAAGGACTTTCATGCCCAGAGAGATTTGTGTTTCTATGGAACTTTTCTTTAGAAATCAGTTCAAAACACTTGTCTGTCATCATTTTGGTTAATTCCCATAGTTCACCATAATGTTCCCAAGTAGCAAGTTCTATATTTTACATTGAATTGGAAGAATAAAGAAATCAAGTATACTTTTAAGGACACATCACAAGAGAGAAATAGAATCAGGAATAAACTTCTTTTAAATTCGTTCTTCAAGAGCTATTTACTGAGTATCTCTTTTGTTAGGGCTCAAGTATGATAGAATGCATTTCTTTTACCTTTACTCAAATAAATATACGACGCTTCTGGGAGCACCGCAAGAAACAAAGCACTTCTAACATTGATATCATTAAAATAACAGGAAAATCCATCTGTGTATGTTTCTGCTTTTATTTCCCTTTGAAAAAGTAATATAATATAATCTCGCAAATTGCACATGAATTTTATGGCCACACCATATATGTTATAAGGTACATAATGTATCATGTTACAACATATATAAGGATCATATGTCGCAACGTATATAATATATACATGGTATATTACATATATTGTCTACATAATGTATATATGATATATTACAATGCATTTAATATATTATATTATAATGTATATAATATATACATGCTATATAGTATACATATTATGTATATGTTATAATATATTACACACATATATAATCTATATGTTATAATATTATTATAGGCAAACAAGAACTCATTAGTTTTTTGCCCGTAATTTGCCAAAATTGTGTTGGGGAACTTTGACAAGAGTGTGATAAAAAATCAACAAATAGCCGGGCATTGTGGCGGGCACCTGTAGTCCCAGCTACTTGGGAGGCTGAGGCTAGAGAATTGCTGAAGCCCAGGAGTTGGAGGTTGTTGTGAGCTGTGTGACACCACGGCACTCTACTGAGGGTGATAAAGTGAGACTCTGTCTCTACAAAAAAAAAAAAAAAAGAAAGAAAGAAAGAAAGAAAGAAAGAAAGAAAGAAAGAAAGAGAGAAAGAAAGAAAGAAAGAAATCAACAAAGTTAATTGTTTACTGCTGAATCACTACCAATAACTAGCATATTTAAAGTAATTTTTGCCCAAAACTTACATACTCAAAGTAAAAATTATATCCCTGACTTGCATACACAAAGCAAAACTTATACCTTGCATAGTTTTGTGACTAATAAATATTTTTGTCTGTCTTCTCCTAATCCAAGCAAACTTTTGCAATGGATATAATTATTTAAATTGTAAAAATGGTCAAATTTAGATGATAATATTTACATAATTTTAAAAAGTTAAGAGTGTCTAAATTCTTAAGTAAAATAATTGGAATTACATTCCATATTTACTGACTTAGCTGCAAGTCAATAACTTTTGCATCTTCATAAAAATAATCTTTATTAGGAGTTTATAATATCCAGGGAAATTTTTAAGTGCATGTATGTCTTGTATCATTTAATAATCATAAGTACTGAATGAAGTACATGCTAATACTAGTCTAGACTTACAGCTGAGAAATTACAGGCTCCAATTCCACAGCTAGTTGAGAATAAAGATGAGAATCAGCCTACGTGCCTGATTGCATAGTCAGTACTATAATGTCCAATTTCTGTCACAGTCTGAAAAAAATCCAAGGGTTTAGTGTATACTATCTTCATTTAACTATCACCTTGTAGAGCAGTTGCTTTTCTATTATGTCCATAATGAAGTCATGGACATGTCTAAACAGCTTGGCCCTCCAAGTGTTTTGCACGGCAGGAGTAACAGCTTCGTACACAGCGGTGTCCAACCTTTTTTCTTCTCTGCTGTACATTGGAAGAAGAGTTGTCTTGGATCACACAGTCAATGTACAAACACTGATGACAGCTGATGAACAACAACAACAAAGGACCGTGCATAATTGTCATCATTTTCAAGGTATCCAACACCACGGATAAGTAAAATAGTCTTCAAATAATCTGCGTGTGACCACCGGATGCAGGCTGGACTCTCCTGGAAGTGAAGCCAGACCCACATCACAGGACACCTGAACGAAATCCCAGCGGATCCCATGTGGATGGTGAAGTGAGGAAGGCCCGGCCCTTGGACACCAACAATGACCAAGAACACATTTGAAAACTATGGATACATTTAAAAGTATTTCAAAGTTACTTTATTCTGATAGTTTTCATGCTTGTTATTTATAAAAATAAATTTCCTCATAACATTTTTAAAATACATATAACAAAATTTGAGAAAACTTCCTTTTATTTTTAGCTCCTTTGATTCCATTTCTCCTTTACTTTTTAAAAATTTCTTTTTCTAAAGTCCTATTTAGATCTACTACACTTGAAAAAAATGCTATATATATATATATATATATATATACACACACACACACACACACACACACATATGTGTATATATACACACACATATATTTACGCTGATATGTGTGTGTATGTGTGTGTGTATCAGCACTGTCCTTCTGAAATACATGCTACCTTTTGGGAAAAGAGTGAGTGAGGTAATGACTTACAACACTGAAAGTATAAATTACCAGCCTGTTTCCCTAAGAATACTTTAAATAATGTACAAGAATACCACAGGAGATGATGTACATAGGAAAGTTTTTATTTGAATACTCATGTACAGTAATACATTATTCTGTATAGTGGCATAAATTTTTTTTAAATTTATTGTCTTTTTATTTTCAAATTCTTTTCTTTCTTTCTTTCTTTCTTTTTTTTTTTTAATCTCAGAAGGGTACAGGTAAAACTTACTAAATGTAGAATATGGACGTCTTAGCACAATAACTGGGAAAATTCCATGAAGGCTATGTTAACCAATTTGATGAAAACAGTGGCATGAATTTTTAAAAAATGTTTCATAAAATCCTGTCCCAGTGTGAATCAGTGTTCTTTCTAAGCTAACATGATCAGAAGAATTCTTTTGTGTTGGTGTGTGACTTGCCTCTGTTTAGATAAAGAAAAAAATGTGCACATATGGATTTATATCCTTATGAAGCTTGGAAATCTAGAGGAAAAAATATGCTTTTTAAAATTAGAGAAAAAAGGCAAGAATTTGATCATAAAATATCTCTCCAATCTATTCTACTACTGAGGTTATGAATCTAATATTAGGTCTCTAAATGTAAGGTGATTCCTTTTTATATATTGTACCTTTACTTTCTTTGTTTTGTATCATTTTAAAGGGTTATAGATTCGAGAGAGTATATTACCTGCTAAAGAAAGACTGGTATTCTGTCTACAATTTTGCCCTCAGGCAGCAAGTTGACAAATGGACGTGAATTTCACCTCTGAGAGTTCCATAAGCTAGTATTGTCCTGACATCGCCGAGTGTTTACCACGAAATCCTCTAATCCATCACCCAGGGCCAGCCTCTGCCGGATTCTAATTCCACTGACATTGAAATTTGAAGCTCTGTGAAAGTCATTTATCACACTTATTAAAATGTTCCACTGTGAATTGGAATAGCAATTCACTATTATTTCAGAGTGCTGCCCCTAGGGGCATTCAATGCAGCAAATCTCAATGCTTTATTGAAATAGTAGTTTGGTTTTAATAAATGATTCTTTGCAAAGGTACCTTGTTTTCAATTAAGAAAGGTGAAGTTGGCTTTTTAAATCTGGCATCTGTGCCCAAGATTATGTAAATTTCTTAGTTTAATGCTGTATTTTTCTACCCTAAATATTCCATGCTCAGTATTTTAAAGGATACATTAATTGAATTAATAATTATATCTAACAATAATATAAAGGATATATTAATTGAATTAATTAGACTATTGTGTAAGAAATATCTTTCTAAATTTTCTTTAACATGGAGTCAAACTATCAACATATAATGAAGCAATTTCAAATTATTAATATTTCACATGAATAAAAATGTGATTTTTTTTTTGTAAAAGTGCCTTTGTACAATGTATAGAGCATTTCTATATAGAACTTGCTGTGCTGTGTAGCAAGCTTTTTCTCCAGTCAAGATTTTGTGGGGGTAGGACTTTTTTTTTTTTTTAAGCAAGTGAACAGTTTATTAAGAATTAAACAAAAGTATGATGTGATACAGTACAAGCAAGACACTCAAGATAGGTATAATAGTATTACTCACACAAAAACTTAAATTTCACCTCAAAAAAAATCACAAAACAAAAGAGAAAGCAATTTCACTGTTATAAGATATTTCATGCAAAGTATTAACTCTGCCCCCCCAAAGCCCAACCTCCCAACAAACAAAAAGCTAGGACTTTTTAAGAGAAATCTTTAAAGACATGACTGCCCACTCCACAGTATTCTATATATCTCTCTCATATTTATCCTTGGTTTCTCTCATTCTTTTGTTATGGTACCGTGAATGACATTATCTACTTAATATCTGAAAAAGAGGTGGATAAAAGTAATTTTGCACAGGTTCTAATTCTTCTCTTCATACTTAAAGATTCAGTTATGGTGACTTCGAACAAGAAAAACACTTTTTGTTTTAAATGAACATAAACTGACAATTTAAAATAACTTACAGAAATACAGATGGTAAAAATGGATGATATATTTCCTGTGATAGCTGAAACATACTAGAACCATATATTTTTTTTTATTTACCATATTTCTTCTTTAAACAATACAATGATTGAACAATAGGTTAAATTATTTAACCAACAACAAATAGGGGAATGTGAGATATACAATTCTTTAATAGTGTAAAGATTTTAATCTTAAATCCTCTTCCTGTTCCTAGATTAAATTTACTTCTCAACCTTGATATGTCCCTTTAAATTCCTGCTTATTATGTCTTTTTAGCTAGGAAAATTGAATTGGAGACTATCTCTCTCTCTCTATTTTTTTCTAAATTCAAATCTGACCCAGTAACTTCATAGCAATTTACCGTCCTGAACCAAAGGAGATTTAAGTTTGAAGGTGACTTTAATTCTTTCTCTGCCATCTGATAATTCTAAAATATCTATATGGAAAACTTACAGGTAAGGGTGATCCCCCATCTACAGCTATAAACCAGAAAAATGGCATATGATTAGATTTCTCATGCTAGACAGCGAGGATAAAGCTAGATGGAATCTGCGTGTGAATAAAAGTGGCTCTGACTTCTGTACCCACCAAAGTACAGCTTTCGTCTCCCTTTTTACCTCACCTTTGGCTGTCGGAGTGAAGAACTTTTGCAGAACATTGCTGTCTAGAACCTGTGATATTAAGTATAAAGTTCACAAACGTGGATGAAAGATCGATGCACTGGACATTATTTCTTTTCCAGAATAAACATTTGAAAATTGGCATGAGGATCGCATGGACTAGCTTTAGTTTCTCAGGAGAATATTCAGAAATGCCACAGCTTAAAAAAAAAACAAAAGAAAGAAAAGGAAAAAAAACCAACAACTCTGAATAGACCGACTGTAATGGGGTCCCTGCGTGTTCAGCAGGATGAATTGTATTTTTCATTCTCATTTACACGATTCTGACCCAGCATGTATGTCATCAGATGGGAAAATCAAAATCACAGGACGTGGGATATATCTATGTTTATTACAACCTGACTATATATCTTGGAGGTAAAATTGATTTATTGGAGAAGTTGAGAAGACAAACAGTTCAAAAACGATAATTATAAAGGAATGAAAGGATACAATCTCTTTTTATAAAAAGCCCAGGCCTATCTAAATATCTTTTTTTTTATTTTAAAAATCCCTATAATAGCTATCTTTATAGGATAAATTAATTACTTCACACTCCAAAAGAAGATGGCTGCAATGTTTATTTCTCTTAAGACTTTCAAGTTCACTTTCAACTCAACACTCTCAAGGCCCTTTGAGATTATTTGAATGGTGATAACTTTAAGTTATAGCTAATTAAATATCTGAAAGAAAATGAGGATTTAGGTAAACTAAAACAAAACAAAAAGCCTAAAACAAAGGGGGGATAAAACACCCTCCAACTGAAGTCGAAGTTTGATTCACGGTGCTTTTCAGCAAACTTCCATTACAGAGTTGATAACAGTGGCCAGTCACCATTTGGTATTAAATAACTAACCATTAAAATTATTACCACTAGAAATATTGACAGCCTAATTAAGGACACATGAATCTAGTCACGTAGTGTTAACATGTTTTTCCAAATCCTTCCACCAATTTAAAACACATAAAAGATTGGGGTTTCCCTGCCACGTTAATTAATACTGGAGATATTAAAGATAATTAATATTTTAATTATCAGATAACAGATATTTTATCTATTGAAGATAATATGTTTAATAGATAATTTATCTGTTGAAGATAATTTAATTCATTATAAATATCAATTTAAAGGATTTTTAATAAAGATATTTTTAAAGTTTCTGTTTCAAAATAAACGTGTACGTGATGAAATTCACTCACCAGGTACTCAATCACCTCATTGAGGTAGTATAAGCCGCATGAATTGTCTTTTGATGCATCTAAATGATGTAAAATATATATTCTTTGGTTGTTTTTCTCACATGAACAAAGGCCAGAAATTCTGGTAATGATTGACATTACATTATAATGAATGGATGAGCTTTTGTGACAAAGTTCTAGAGCTGTTGTTTATAGTCCACTGAACGTTAAATATGGTGAAAGATGTACTTCATGACATTGAACCTTGTAAACTGGTTTCCATGGACATTCACACATGGAAAATTACTAGATCTGGATCACCAATCTGCTTGGTAAACTCTCAAGCAATAAACTCTAAATAAATGATAACTACTAATTGTTAAGTTATAAATATTGTGAAATCAGATTTTAAGTTCTGATATGAACCTGCAGTGTACAGTGACAGTAGTGCTCTGAGAAAAATTTATATCAGATTTTCATATTAACAAAAAATTTGAAATAACCTTTCCTTACTCTGGAATGGAGGAATTTAAAAAAGTTTATGCTGTATTAGAATTCTTTACCTATCTGAAGAGTTTTACATTGGTAAACTGCTATAGAGATTAGAAATTCAATGTTCACTCCAGGCACACGCAGTTCATGCTTGTAATCCAGCACTTTGGGAGGCCAAGGCGGGAAGATCACTTGAAGCCTACGAGTTTGAGACCAGCCTGGGAAAAATAGTTAGCCTCAATTCTGGAAAAAAAACAAACAAAAGCCACCCAAAACCTTCAGCATTCATATGCCCTTATACTCATTAATTCCATTTGGAGACATATATTATATGAATACACTTACACATAAAAAATGATATGTCCTAAGATGTTAATTTCAGAATTTAATACAATCATTGTGTTATTACTTTCTAGGGTTTTTAAGTTACAATCACAGATGGGTATCTGTTCACTATTTTACTTACTTTGCATTTTTTATAATAAAATTTTGATAAGTATTCTCTGAATGCTGGAAAATAAATTCTAGTCTTCTTTCCAATGTATGATACTAAGTATACCTTATTTAGATTTACCTTAATTATAAATTAATGTAAACTACATCAATAAGTGCTAAACTTTTTGCTATTTCTGCTGAGATTTCATTACCCAGGAAATATTAGAGTTGAATTTTATAGTTTTCAAGTAATATCATAAATAAGACAGTGAAAGTAGACGTAAGAACAGAGAACATGATAAAACAGACTCAAGACTGAATTCCATTGACTCAACTCTGTATCTAAAGACTTTGTTCATGGAAAAAAAATGAATTGGACAAAGCTTTGCTGGTTTTTTAACATAAATAATAACATTGCCATAATAAAACCTATTGGAAATTATATTCAGAATTCAGAGAAAGGTTCCATTAGCCAAATATTTGCCCATATAAGGGTATTTTTATTTTAATTTTTACTTGGTAGAGATTATTTGTATTTCTCTCCTGCCTTTCAAATGCAATCTGTCCAAACGCATATAGGAAATAGTGGCTGTTTTGTAGAGTTCATTGACGATTCTTCAGAGAATGTTTAGAAGATCATTGTACCATTTCCTGCTTTGAACTGTGGCTTCTTACATCTTCTTTCCTGACTCATATTAACATGTGAATCCAATATTTAATAGGACTTTCCAATAATCAGCCAAGTTGTGGCTTGAAGGACTTCCTGTAGAGAAAGAGGAATTCTGCCAATTTTTTTCCTCTTACTCCCGTGTAAGATACAGAGAATAAGGAGGGAGAAAACGAGCCCAATCAATATTCTTTTTGATCTTACATGTGGGACACCTGGCTTGTGGATTGCATATTTACACAAAATCTACACACACACACACAAAGTTGACCAGAAAGTCTCATGACCTTAAAGCATCTAATCTTGTAATACTTCAGAATAAAAGACTTATTCACCTTTTTTAATACATTTCAGAGAAAAAGCAACTACATCCTGACACTGATGCAGGACAAGACAGCTCTACAACCGCTGCCTTGGCCCTGGTGGTGCTGATGCTGTGACGGATGAAGAAACCGGCTTGAAAAAGAACCAACCACCTGTGTGGAAAACACTGGCGCCTTGCTGTCTGCTCCTCGTGCAC
>CAUYRH010117178.1:0-85704 GCA_963574655.1 Perodicticus potto | reverse complement strand
AGAGCCTCAAGCTGTCACCCTGGATAGAGTGCTGTGGCATCACAGCTCACAGCAACCTCCACTTCCTGGGCTCAAGCGAGTCTCTTGCCTCCGCCTCCCAAGTAGCTGGGACTACAGGCGCCCGCCACAACGCCCGGCCATTTTTTTTTTTTTTTGGTTGCAGCCGTCATTGTTGTTTGGCGGGCTGGGATGGATTCGAACCCGCCAGCTCAGGTGTACATGGCTGGTGCCTTAGCCCGTTGAGCCACAGGCGCCGAGCCTTCCCCATTCTTATAAAGGAGGAAACTGATGCCTAAGGAGGCTGGATCATTTGCATGAGAAGTCCACACCTGTCCTACTGTGTTCTCCTGCGTGTTTCTCCAAGAACCCAAAACTTCTGTGGCCAAGCAGCCTTCAGGGTTGCAAGTCCAAAATAAAGGATGTGCTCAGGCTCCTAGCTGCCTGGATCCAACCTGAATTAGGAGACCAGGAATTCGGGCAGGCCCTACTGAGCATGGGGCAGGCTGCACGTGGAGTGCCACTTCAAGTTCCTAGGTGGTTTTCCAAGGAAAATGGATAGCCACAGCTTTTGCTTTTAAATTAACCCACTCACAATCAGAGAGACCCTGTGCAGTCATGGCCTAGATCCCATCTCCCTGACAACTGTGTTTACTCTACTGCAGAAATTTACTCCAGCCTAAAACCAGCACCCTGCTCAGCAACACCTCTTGTTACTTCCTCTGCTGGAAAAGGGTGAGGCAGGAGGAAGAAGGCTGGCTAGCAACCCCTCTATTCTCACAGCCAACCTGCCATCGACTCTATGACTCTAGCTGCCCCACCCAGAAAACACGCCTGTTTGCTCTAGCCCTCTTTACAGCCACAAATCTGTAAACACTAGGGGCACTGCACAAGCCCCTTCACTGCATGGGGCAAATTCTCCCGGCTAAAGAATCAGGGCAAAGGGCGGTGCCTGTGGCTCAAAGGAGTAGGGTGCCAGCCCCATAGGCCAGAGGTGGTGGGTTCAAACCCAGCCCCAGCCAAAAAAAAAAAAAAAAAAATCAGGGCAAAACAATACTGCAACCATAAAACCAGTGCTGCCTCATCTCTGGCCATCTAGTCTTTCTACAGAAAAAGGAAGTGCCAGGGTCTCCTCCAGAAGACCCACCTTGCCTGCAAAGATGAGTCCCAGAGCTGATTAGGCTTGTGGTAAGGTTGAGGACTTAATGGGTACTAGTGTGAACTAAACCATGGATTCGATTATGAGAATCCCCCAGGCTTCCACCCTAAATCCACTGACAACCCACAGAAGGCTCAGGAGTTACTCTTTAACCAAGTGTCCCACGTACCAGGTAGTGTTTATCATCATGGAAATTCAAAAAACTTAGAGCAGTATTTATCAAAGTATGGTCTTTGGGTCACAGCATCACATGGGAACTTTTTAGAAATGAAAATTCTGGGGCTTTACCCCAGACCAGCTGAATCAGAAACTCAGCCCAACAATCTGTGCACTCAAGGGTGACTCTGACACATGGCAAACCTGTCACCAATGCCCTTAGACAGGGTGAGTTTGAGCCAAACCCAACTCTGGCACTTAACCTGCCTATTGAGGAGACCAGCACAAGACTCTCCAGCCCCACCACTCCTAATGAGGTAGGCCTGTGCTGTGCCGAGAGCCACAAGGCATCGATCTGGTGCTCACCAGGTGCCAGACATTGTATCCCTTGCTTTATTTGACTTAATGCTTATAAGAAACATATGAGATTCTTTTGCAGCTGAGGAAACTGAGGCACAGAATGCTAGGTAACTTGACTATAGCTAGCAAGTATTAGAGTTGGGCTTCAAATCCAGATCTGCTTGACTCCAAAGTCATGTTCTCAAACTTCACATGACACACCACCTCTCGCCGCAGAAACCTAAGTAAAGAGTTCCCTAAACTCGTGGAAAGTGACTTCCTGGGCTGAATAATTCCTTAAACTATGTCATTTCTCATCGTCAAGTCTAAAATCTCAGCAAAGAAGGACTGAGGGCTAGAAATGCACCTAATTCTTTGCTTGGTGCTGCAGGGAAGATGGAAAAAATACACAATATACTTTTTGCACACTATGGCCTCCTGGAGAACAGGACAAAATCTGCAGACCCTTCCTCTGAGCTTCACTCTTAAGAGATGGTTTTCATTCTGCATAGCAGCTAATGATAGTTTTGACCTTCCCCTCCCCCTTGAATTTAAGTACACTGGGGGCATTTATTGTACTGCGTAGATGCTGACTGATTTCATGTTTCTATGTGGCCCTTCCTATCATATCCTGCTATAAATACCATGATTTGGCCTTCTTGGAATGCCCTTGATAAATTACATGAACTTGCTGTCCCACTGCCTTTCACAGTTTATAAATCACAGTGGAGGAAACGCTGTTACTGCGGTAAAGTGGTGCTGACCCACACTCACTCAGCCTGATGTCAAAGCCATCAGCTCTGCTCCAGAGTTTATAAACATGTTTTGACACACAGGACTGCCCACCTCCACAGTGCAGAGGGAACGTGGACTCCACCCCATCTGGGCACAACAAAGAGCGGGTAAGTCTCCTTGGTAGTCTGGATGGAAATGCCGTTACAGGACATCAATGCACAATTAGTGATGGCTTTAGAACTGCAGATCCAAGGGGGAGGCTGCCCCTGGAATATACAGAGGTGTGGCCCAGCCAGTGTCTAACACAGAATGGGGGTGGTGGATATACCTGAAAGTAGCTCTGCACAGCAAACACCCTCTGAAAAGCATTCTTGAACTTAAAAAAAAAAAACAAAACTGCTCTGCTTCCTTTCTCTCCACACATTTCCTTCATCACAGCTGTATAGAAGTGCCCAGTGTGTGATTCAAATGCTCTCAAATGTCAACCCAAAGCCTCCACCATCTAGGCAGCTGCAAGGGCACCCACACTGAAGCCCCGCAGAACAGTCTTCCCTATACTGACCTCATTCCTCCTTTTTATCTTTGATGCCTCTTATCACCCTCTATAGTCTTCTGATAAACATTCTAAACCCTTTTGCACAAACATAGTAGATACAGGGAGTCCTGGGGAAGGGGTAGTATGCATGTCCCCAGAGGTGTCACCCAGCTGGACATGATTAAAAGACTGGGAAGGCTAAGCACGAACCTACTGGCTGCTGTGCGTGGCCCCGACACAGTGCTTGCCCAAGACCACACAGTGAGCTGGTGGCCGAGTCAGCCCTGATTCCCGCCCTGCGCTCCTTCCCCTTAGCTGCCTGCTTGGCCACTGCTTTAAGTTGCTTTTCTCCCAGTGGAATTCTTGATCCTGCCCCAAAACTGTGAACTTTAGCTTGAGGGCTAGAGCTGTGCCTTATTTTTTTCCTGTTCTTTTCTCAATGATTAACAAAGGGCCAGGGACAAGGCCAGTGCTTCTTCATGGGTCTCTGAGTTAAGTCAAGTGGATGAGATCCTCAATGGGTGACGAGATGAGGAGCTAAGACCTCATAGGGGCAGCAGAGGAGGACAGGCCATAAGCAGCAGGGGACACAGGAGGCATCATGGGTTCAGATCCAGAGCCTGAGTGGAAATCTGAGCTCCAGCCCAGGCACTTTGGTCTTAGTCTTACTCACCATCAGTTT
Organism: Perodicticus potto; assembly: GCA_963574655.1. Taxonomy (NCBI): domain Eukaryota; kingdom Metazoa; phylum Chordata; class Mammalia; order Primates; family Lorisidae; genus Perodicticus; species Perodicticus potto. The sequence goes on along the minus strand of CAUYRH010117178.1, from coordinate 82,101 downwards.
TCACACTTTCTAGGTGACAAACACGCACTCTTGCCTACTTATAGGATACAGAAGGCCCGTGCAGCCCAGCACCTCACAAAGTAACCTAAGAGCACTCCCACGTGTCAAGTACTGTTCCCAATACTTTAGACACCAGCTCATAAACCCTCACACCAGTTCTGTGAGGAAGCTCCCAGTGTCACCCCACTCCACATGCAGTAGTCACGTGGCTTGCCTAGGGTCACAAAGCAGCTAAGGGGCCAAGCCAAGATTTGAACCCAGTCAGCCCGGCTTCCACACTGCTGACATGCTGCTGTGCCACCAGGCCCTAACTGAAGCTGTCTCTCATGAAGACACTGCCTGCAGGCAGGAGGACTCAGGCCCCAGCTGACCTACTGGCGACGTCTTCCTCGGTGCCCTTGTCCAGCACACTGCTCAGGTTGTGCTCTGCCTGCGTCTCCTCAGGCACCTCTTCCAGCTCCTCTGCCTGCTTCATGGACAGGCGGTAGTTCTCCAGCTCGATCCTCTCAGGCGTGCCCCGCAGCCTCTTGGCGATGCTGGGCTCCTCCAGGCCATTCACACTCGAACCTGCAGGATAAGGTGAGATGCAACATTCTGATGACAAGTGATGGACGTGAAAATACAAGGACAACAGAGGGGGTGTGGCGGGGAGGAGGCACTGGTAGAGGGAACGTCTTAGCCTCCAAGGTTGGCCACTCAGGTCAGAAGCGGCAGACTAAAAGTCAAAAAGGTCACAGATCTGCTACAGGCCAGGAAAGGACCCTGGCATTGAGAGTGGCAGAATTTCACTAAGTAGGGGAAACAATAAGACCACGTGTCCACATCTGCCCTATAGACAAGGTGAGTTCCTTCTCCTTTATCAACCTGAATGCTGGCTGAGTTGAAGAAGGGACAACCTACCCAGTGACAATGACCAGGTGGAGGTGAAGGGACCTGGGCTAGACCTTGAGGAAGCCTTCTCACCGCTGAGTAACTAAGTGCCTCTAAAGGAGTTTTCACTGAGAAAGGGGGCCCTTCCAATGGGCCCCACCCTGGCAACCCAAGCTCTAGTCAAGGCTTGTACTCTGGGTCTGGCTGGCCCCAATGAGGTGTCCAGGCTAGCTGCTTTGCAGAATGCCTCACGCTGTGGATCTGTTTCCTCATGGTCAGATTTGTCAGATTTACAGTGGGCACTTTGTTTAACTAGAACACTGCAAAGGTGATGCCATACCCCTCCCTGGGCATCACGGCTCTGTGGAAGAAGAGTCAGGCTGGACGGCTTGGCTGCAGTGCCGCCCACCCTTCTCTCTGAGGTATAGGCACATTCCCCCCTTGTAAATAATCAGCTATCTGCAGGGCGATGCTCAGAGGCCACCTGTGACTGCAGGATCATCAATGGCCAGTTAGTACACTGCAGTCACAAAAATGGTGATTTTAAATATTCTATCATTCCCACGCCACCATCATTCTTTTGTGAAGAAAAACACTTTCCTCATTATTCTTCATATTTTCAAGACTCATGGATGCTTTTAAAACTTAAATATTATACTTGACTTTATATCCCTTTAGTCTCCCTCTATGTAGAACAGTTCTCCCTCTCGTCATCATCATCATTCTCTTTTGATGTTCATTACCATCCCAGTTTTAGTCAGAGGAGGCCCACCGCTTGTTCTTAGGTGTGTCCACTATAACATGACACAGCACACAGGTATTCACAGAGCCAGACAAACCCGGGTTAGACGCTTGACTCTAGAGTTGCTGGCTGGAGATCTTGGAAAAATTTCTTAACTCTTCAGAGCTCATTTCCTGCTCTATAAATGAGGACAACACCCGCCCCCAAGGGTCATTGCTAATACTGAATGAAATTGTGCACATAAACACATGTAGACGTGTGTGCATGCCCACGCTGTGCCCCACATGTGCCAGTTGCCTTCCTCTTCTGCCTAAACCTGGCACACAGGGAGTGCTCAGCAAGCATTATATCTGATATTCACTAATATTTTCTCCCCTGATTTGTCTGTATTCCTGAACAGGTGTGTTGCATCCATTTGCTCTGGACTGCGAACTAGTTTCTTGACAAAGAGGGGAGAGGGAGCAGCAGTCGCAAGGGTGCGGTCATGTAGTTTATGTTACCGGCCTTTCAAGAAGGGATAGGGTTGGTATAGCAGAGAAGTGGCAGAAACAGCAGGGAGCAGGGCATGGTGGCCTGGCACCATGGCTGGAGTGGGTCACTGATTTCTGTGACACTATATGCTCTAAGAGGTAACACTGAATCTTGGCATGCCATGTCAGATCTGACAGTTTTGGGTGATCTATCAGGCAAAGTCTTACTAAAGGAAAGGGGTGGAAATATTGATTTGGCAATTTTTGTGGCATGACAGGTATAGAAAATGTTTTCTGAAGGCCTGGTACTTGCATTATGTATGACGTTTTGAATGTCTTTGTAATGGCATTAGAAAGAGCTTTTGGTGAAACCAGGTAGTCACAGGATAAAGTCTTAATGCATCTGCCAGAGTTACCGAGATCTCCTACCAAACAGCACTTCAAATTTACTAGAGAATCCTTCCTGAACAGCAAGATGGGGTGGCATATTCATTCACAAATTCAAGTAAATGTATAATGACAGGGTCTGAACACAAATCTTTGAGTTCATCTGGGTCCTGTACACACACCCGCCAATCCTCATCTTTGCACCTTTATGTGTATTAGCCTAAACATCCCTGCACCATTTAATACTGAGCTCAGGGCGCCACAAGCGTGATGCTGGACTAGGGCGTGTGAGGATCAGAAAACATGTGGACTACGAGTAATGGCAGAACAGAGGCATAGAGCAAAGCTGGTGGATCTGCTCCAACCTTCTTCAAACCTCCCTTCACAGCCCCTGGCTGGATCCCAGCTCCAACTGTGCTAGTGCATCCTTCCCAAACAGAAGTATTCCCACCTCTCTTTCTCCTCACCAAACCCACAGTCCTGCCAGAACAAGGATGGGAAGCTGAGGATACCCCGACTACAGTACCATTGGATTCTTTCCTTCTCACCAGGCATTTCTGACAACTGGCCTTAAACAGAAAGCAGATAAAAAAGGGAAATAAATGTGAAGCAACTACCCAAGTATAAGGCTTCTGGGAAATCCATAAATATGAAATAAAAACTGGTATTTCTTACTTATTTATTTGTTTTTAAGAAAGAATCTCACTTTGTCAACCTGGGTAGAGTACAGTGGTAGCTCACTAAAACCTCAAACTCCTAGAGTTCAAGTGTTCCTTCTGCCTCAATCTTCCAAGTATCTGGAACTACAGACAGCTAATTTTTTCTGTTTTTAGTAGAGATGGGGTCTTGCTGTTGCTCAGGCTGATCTTGAACTCCTAAACTCAAGCAATCCTCCCACCTTGGCCTCCCCGGTTCTAGGATCCAGGTATGAGCCATTTTGCCTAGTCTGATTTTTCTTTTAGATAGGAGAAGAAAAATAGAGTAAGAACTGTCACTTCAGGGAAAACAAAAAACATTCATCAATTCGGATCCAAGCAATTTCAAGGTAGAACAAACACACTCATGTAGAAAAACACTCAAAAAGCGCTGTCTGTTTTATGTGGGCAATGTGTACTGTTTGCCAGGAATTCTACCAGAACCTCAGAAAACAAAGCAGATTAAAACACTCTCGTCTCAAAAAGCTATAGGCTAGCACACAGGACAGACAGCCCTGTAGGAACCATTTCAGTGGTACTATGGGAATATATAAAAGGACAATTTGGCTGAGCCCAACGACTCAAAACTGGTGTGTTCTGGAGGAATACAGAGTTAGCCAACTTAAAAAAAAATTCTGTGAGGCAGGTACTATCATTTTGTAAATGAAGTAACTGAAGTTCAGAGACGTTAAGTAAGATGCCCAGGGTTACACAGCTAGTGAGCAGCAGAGCTGAGATTTGAATCTGAGGAGGAAAGCAATAATTCAGGAGACTACCATGCTGTCCCTAGACTTACAAAGAGAAGAAACAGAAGGTGCATTTCCATAAACAGCCTTATTTTGATCTCCCTTAGGAGAGTCTCCCTTAGGGGAGTTAAGTCTTTACTATAATCTCCTCCCCACTGTAATTTTCAAGAGGAAGGACACAGCATTTCATGAAAGTTTCTTGGAGCAGAGAATCTGGCGTCTGGAACAACAGACAGTCTGTCCTCCTCCCAGTGTTATTTCTCTAGAGATTTTATAAGCTCTGCAGACTAATGGGTCATCAAGCTACAGAACTTGGCCGCCCAAGCCCAGAGCCTGAGGCTTTGGGGAAAGGAAATGTTGATTTAATTCTGGTCTTGGCTATAACCAACAAAAAAAGAAACCAGAAGCGCTCAGAGCTATTCTGATCTTTCACACATCATTCCCCTAGAGAAAGGATGCTCTGGATTGTAAAAACCTGAAGATGCATTTCACTGGAGATTTTGTGAAGACTAAGGCAAGAAGGACTAGAGCCTTCTCTACTACTTCAGGCCCCACCAGGCCATGCCCACACAGAACTCACTCACCAGGGAATGCAGTGGCAGGCCATTCTCCAAGGGCTAGCTCCCCATGGAGGTCACTTTTCCCAATGGGAAGGTGGCAAAGTATACTCTCTAAGTACCCAAAACTCAACAACTGCTAAAATATGCTTAACATTTCTAGCCCTTAACTTCAAAATGCTTTGGGAAATAAATAGATCATTGAAATCTGCACCCTTGATTCTCTGTCTCGAGCAAGGGGCTCTCTGGTAGATTAACCAGACGGTGCGGATAAGCCAAGACAACGAGGAGGCCTGGGCATTGGCGCCAATACTGGGACCCTCCTCTTATTGCACAAAGGAAGAGCCTAGGAGAGGACACAGCAGGAGAGCAAGTATAAAAATAACCCCCAGACACTGGTTTGGAAATTCAAAGTCCAACCCACCAGGCCAAGCCAGCTGGCTTAGACCCACTAGCCCCTCCACTTCACGTGATTTGGGGCAACTACAGGCAGCCAGGGACTTTCCAGCTGTAAGTGGGATGAAAGATCTGAAACAATTTCCAAGGCTGATTCTCCACTAAGTCAGGGCAGGCAGCTCTCAGGTCACTGGGAGGCCAGTTACAGCTTCACACATACCAAAAGGAAACAAATCCCAGGACCTGGGCCCATCCTAAATAGGAAAAAGGCTCTAGGCCTGACCTAAGGTTTTGTTTTGGAATAGTCACTGACTGTATGAGCTCCATGTATCATCCTGAAAAAAAATATTTTTCTTAATAGGACAAGCTACTCTCAGCTGATGCAGAAGAGCTGCCAAAAAGCTTTACTCATAGCTGTCTGATTCCTGGAGAGACACGGGATGTGGATGACACTTAAGGCAGTGTCACTCCAGGTCCTCAGAAGATGACTCCTCTGACCCCCTTCCTGCAGTGATGACAATGCCCCCAGTACTAGGTGGTGCCAGCTGCTGAGGCCATGAGATATCCGTTCAGCAGCTAACTGTGTCAGCACAGGTACACTCCAGATGCTGGCCACTGAGCAAGGTCTTATTATCACTATTACTATGTTGAAGGCTCTGAGTCTCAGTGATACTTAAGTAACATGTCCAGAGGCTCAAATGCATCAAAGCCAAGACTAAACCCTAGAGTTTTTTGTTTTTTTTTTTGAGACAAGAGTCTCACTCTGTTGTCCCAGAGAGTGCTGTGGCATCATAGCTCACAACAACCTCAGACTCTTGAGCTCAACCCATCCTCTTGCCTCAGCCTCCAGAGTAGCTGGAACTACAGTCAACTGCCACAATCCCTGGCTAATTTTTCTATATTTTTAGTAGGGATAGGGTCTCTCTCTTGCTTAGGCTGGTCTCGAACTCATGAGTGCAAGTAATCCACCAGCCTGACCTCGGCCTCCCAGAGTGCTAGGATTACAGGAGTGAGCCACCACACCCGGCCTGAACTCTAGTCTTTATTACCCTGAAACTAGTATTCCTGATTATCTATGCAGGATGAAATTTTAATTGCCCTTTACATGTGAAATATTCATCTTAGGATAACTGTATTTTTATGTATGGACACTGAGAAAAGTAGGTCATGAGAGTCCAAAGGGAAGTGCAGTTGCTGTGGAGATATTTAATTACCAGAAGAGTTGAGAAATCCTGAGTTAAATATTACACACCAGAGAGGCCCAGGAAGAGAAAACCCAATAGGAAACAAATCAGTGGTGTACCAGGAAAAACCACTGAATGGGAAAGGGGGAACCCCACAGGCTAGAATGCTATTTCTCAAAAGTTTTGGGCATAACCCCACCCTCACCATTAGGATACTACCAGGAGGGCTGAGGGCACTCTTACCACCATAGTCTTTTGCTCTAAATCTGTACTTGCCCATGGAAATTTTTTAGTTTGTTTCTTTTTTAATCTATAGTTTTTTGGAGACAAGGCTCTGTCACCTAGGCTGGAGCACAGAAGCACAATTAACAGTTCACAGCAGTCTCAAACGATCTTCCTCCTCTCAAGAAGCTGGGACTACAGGTGCATGTCACCACACCCATCTTAAATTAGTTTTTTAAATGTCAGATTATTTTTACTGTTATTATTATAATAGCTCCCCAAGGTACTTTTTTGGCAGATGGAAATGCTGGCATACACACCACTCTTATCTGGCCAAGGCAAGGAGGCGTCTTTTAAAATATATACTCTAAACTCCATTTTTAAAAAAGATTTGCCAGTATATCACGTGCCTCTCTTGCAAATACATTTTTCGTGTTTCTAGTATCTCACAGATATCAATCGACTGGACCACCCTTCCACATGGTTACTCCTCCGGGGTTGGAAAGTTGTGGACCTATCTAAAGCATAAAGACTCGGGTGGGTTTTTGCCTAAATTCCATGAGGGCCTTGCTCTAGCTAATACTCCATCTTCTTTATCTGGATGCCCACCTTCATGTAGCCGAGGGTAAGACCTCAGAAAGGTAACAGTTATGCAATGGGGTGTGAACTATTTTAGCTCTTGAGTTCATATGCATGCCCCTTACACCAGGAGGCTCTATACAGTTAAATACAAGGAATCTACCACATTAGGAATCTACCTAATTGTAGGGTGACTGTTAGGGGTAGGTAGGAGAGTTGGCTAACCAGGTAAAGTCGAGGCCTCCTCCCTGCTTCTGTTATTACCCTGCGACCAGCTTCCCCTCTGCACTCTCCCAGGGCTGTACTGCAGCATCTCTTTCCTGTTTGCAGGTCTGAATGAACCAAAACCACAGCGTCTCTAGATAGGGCCATCACTAGTCATTTTGGTGTCCCAGGTGACCATAGGAATATCAAGGCAGAGCTCAACCAATCTTCTTGCCTCAGCCTCCAGAGTAACTGGGACTACAGGCAACTGTCACAACATCTGGCTAATTTTTCTATATTTTTAGTAGGGATACAGTCTTTCTCTTGCTTAGGCTGGTCTCGAACTCCTGAGCTCAAGTGATCCACCAGCCTAGCCTCAGCTTCCCAGAGTGCCAGGATTACAGGCACGAGCCACCTCACCCAGCCTAAACCCGAGTCTTTACTATCCTGAAGTTAGTACTCCTTCTGATCCTCCATGCAGGAGGAAACTTTTAATTACATGTAAAATACTCATCTTAGGATAACTGTATTTTCAAGTGTGGGCACTGAGAAAAGTAGATCAATAGTAGGTATTCAATAAAATAATTTGAATGAGTGATCAAGAGAAATGCCCTAATCTTGTCTCTAAGCTAGATTAATACATTTGTTTTGTTTTGAATCAGGGACTTGGTCTGTCACCTGGGCTAGAATGAAGGGGTGTCATCATACCTTACTGCAACCTCAAACTCCCGGGCTAAAGTGATTCTCTTGCCTCAGTCTCCTGAGTAGCTATGACTACAGGTGATTCCACCATACTCTGCTAATTTTTCTATTTTTTGTAGAGACAGGGTCTCACTCTTGCTCAGGCTGGTCTCAAACTCCTGGCCTCTATAAATCCTCCTGGCTTGGCTTCCCAAAGTTCTAGAATTACAGGCATAAGCCACTGTGCCAGGCTATTCATGACAATTTTAGAAAACCAGTTAAACATATTCTGTTGTCAGTTTCCTTACTGGAACCCAAACCATAATACCAGCCATGTCTCTCAAGAAGCTTGATACTTCACAGGGCCCCAAGAACAAATGGGAAATACCACCTCTCTGGAAAAGGCAAGTCTTTCAAGATAGTGACAATTTACTTAGCATTCAAAAAAGAGAAACTCCAATGAAGACACCAGGGTGGCTTAGAAGACATTCAGCATCCAGGCCTTGAAAGAGAGACTATCTCAAATGATGTGCTATCCTAAAGTAATTACTCCACTTCATGGTGGAGAGCCATTTAGTTTCAGAGAGCAGCTTGACTAACTAGAAGACCAGACTCAGTAGGGACAAGTGGAGGGGAGAGATGGGAGGGCAGAGAAGGACCATAAATCAGCCTGTGAGGAAGTCTGGGCCAGTGTGCTTTTCCCAGGACTCTGGGTATTTATTTATTTTTATTTATTTATTTATTTATTTAGAGACAGAGTCTCACTCTGTTGCCCTCAGTAGAGTTCCGTGGCATCATAGCTCACAGCAACCTCAAACTCCTGGGTTCGAGTGACCCCTTGCCTCAGCCTCCCAAGTAGCTGGGACTACAGGTGCCTGCCATAATGCCCAGGTAGGTTTTTTTTTTTTTTTTGTTTTCTTCTAGTTTTAGTAGAGATGGGGGTTCTCAATCTTGCTCAGGCTCATCCCCAAACTCCTTAGCTTGGGAAATCTACCCACCTCAGCCTCTCAGAGTGCTAGGATTACAGGCATGAGCCACCACATCCAGCCAAGACTCCAGGTTTAAACTCCAATCCCTCCTGTTCTACAGTAGAGTGCCCATGGCACTCCCAGTCCATAACGTGTCCAAAGCTGGCCCTTATGTGGCCAGCTGCACGGCCCCAGAGGAAGCTTGGTTTCCAAGCCATGAAAGTGATCTCCAACCTCTTGAGATCAATAGGGACAAAACCATATCCCAAAGAACGGCTCTTTGGCATAGGTTCAGATGCCTTTCTTTTTTCTTTTAAAGATACAAAACAAACAAACAACAATAACAACAACAACAACAAAAAAACACATGCAGCATTCCTTTCACAGCCAAAAATATATTTTTGGAAAGGAATTAAAATTGCTACAGCAACGCCCACAACTACCCCCTACACACACACGCGTGTCAGAGTCCCACTTCTGTCTTCATCTGTTAGAAGGTCACTAAAACTGGCCTGGAAAAGAATCATTAGTCTCTAGGGACAGAGAGACACTAGACAAGAAGACAGATAACTAAGAACAAAGGCTGATAGACCAAAAGTGTTCTGATCCAGGCTCGGAAACACGTTTTCTAATGAACCTTGCTGCACAATCAGCAGCAGTTGGGCAGCTATAGCATTCTGTCACCATAAAGCACTCCTCTGTGCACTGATTCCACAAGAGGAATCAGTGGCAAATATAACACCAGGCCTCTGAGGGACAGGGGTTGTAGGTAAAATTAGCACAGACCCAGACAGACCTTAGGGATCACAGGCAAACCCTTGCTCTGCCTAAGAGGAAGCTAACTGTCTCCTACTCACACCTCTGACCTTCAGTGTAGGTGTTGAAAATTTAGCTTAATGTAAACCCTGTCTAGCATTGCTTATTCTTTTGGTACTATAGTGAAAAGCCCACAGGATGTCATGGAGTTAGCAGGTGACTTCACATCCCATCCATGTGGACTGAGGGAAAAGCAATGCCAAATTTAGCTAAGAGTCACAGAGATTTAAAATGCTTCAAACGAGGCTCAGCGGCCGTAGCTCAGTGAGTAGGGCGCCAGCCACATTCACCGAGGCTGGCGGGTTACAGCCCAGCCCGGGCCTGCTAAACAATGACAACCGCAACCAAAAAACAGCCGGGCATTGTGATGGACGCCTGTAGTCCCAGCTACTTGGGAGGCTGAGGCAAGAGAACTACTTAGGTTCCCGCCACAACGCTTGGCTATTTTTTGTTGCATTTTGGCCAGGGCTGGGTTCAAACCTGCCACCCTCAGTATATGGGGTCGGTGCCCTACCCATTGAACCACAGGTGCTGCCCATGTCTTTTATTTTCAAGATCTACGCTTGTTCCATTTAGATCCAGCTCAGTTTTCTGAGGCTGTGGTCATGACAGAAAGATGAGCATATTCCAGGGACGTAGGAACAATCCACTGGGGCAGAAAAAGAACACTAAGACTTCTGCTTTTATTTTTCAGCTCTGCTTCTAAAATTTGTTATATATTAGGAGGCCAAGACTTGAGCTCAGGAGCTCAAGATGAGCCTGAGCAAGAGCCAGACACCGTGCCTAAGCAACAAAAATTGCCAGGCTACTCGGGAAGCTCAAGCAAGAGGATTGCTTGAGCCCAAGAGTCTGAAGTTGCTGTAAGCTATGATGCCACGGCTCTCTACCGAGGGCCACAAAGTGAGACTCTGTTTCAAAAAAAACCAAAAGAATTAAATTTGTTGCATATGTCCTATTGTGCACACATCACGGAGCACCTCCCTAAAAGTAAGCACACACGCTGTGAAGTATGTGCTCACAGTTTAACAGCAGTAGCAGAGACCATGGCTGTTAAGATTGAAACGCTGTTCTGTACCATTTCTACCATTCTCATTTCCTCTCTTCTCTCATCTCCCGCCGTGAACAGTACCATTGAGCTAACAACACATCAGTGTCATATCCTTTCTTCTTTTGACTTTAGATTGATGGTTCTCAGTGGGGGCATTTTTTTTTTCCTCAGGGGTGATTTGGCAATGTCTGGGGACATATTTTCTTGACAACTTGGGATGGGAGGTGCTACTGACACCTAATGGGGAGAGGCCAAGGATACACCAAACATCCTACAATGCACAGGACAACTCTCCACAGCAAAGAACTATCCATCCCAAAACATCAACAGTGCTGACCTTGAGAATCCCTAGCTTAGCAGTTCTATCAAATTATTTCTAATCTCTTACCAAACAGGCCAACCAATCCACCAAAAACTCTGACTATGGCTTGAGTTGATGAGGTACATTGAGAGCAGTGAGTGTATGAATCTTCATGCTGGTTGCCAAGGTGAAACCCATGACCTTCGAATAAAGTACACATCACGAAGAACCAACAGAGAACTGCCAAGCTGAACAAATAGCTCTTGGTTTGTCGTCCACAGAAAGGAAACCCAGGTGAATGCTCAATGCTCAGGGATGATCCCTGCACAAAAAATCTAGACTTTTTATCACACAACTCCAATGACCAGAGGCAATTCTGCTTCTCCCCCAGTGCTACTCGAGGGTACCCTGCACTCCCATGTGCCCTCCCATCCATGTTTGCCTTGTGAGGACAAGGCAAGAATTAAAAGAGACCACAAGATGAGTCTGATTAACTGTTCTTTCACTCATTCTCCTCTAGCCAGATGCTGGAGCCTCTGAGAGATGGAACATTGTACTCTGACATTACAGTAGGTCTTCTCACTAAAGGAAGAAAACTAGACTTGAGAACACAACATGAAAAAATACATCTTCTTTCTGTGTTCTTAGCTTTTTTTCCCATTTTCCAAAAATAACCTACCTGTAAGCTCTAACGCTCCCCGTCACGGCAGGCTTTGCCAAGGTCAGGGCAAGGCTACGTCTGCTTATGCTCAGGAGATTTCCTAAAAGCATTTCTGCATCTGAACCAAATTTCATCCAAAAGGATACAACCGAAACTGCTCACCTGGATGACACACACATTTAATCCAAAAATTTAAAAGTCATTTCATGTGTGAGTTGAGTTCAAAGTGGCCGAAACCTGAATAGATAAGAATTTCCATCTTTTTCTCCTGTCACAGGAGATCCATCTCACACTGTCAGTACAAAAGGAGGTACAAACTGGTTTCTCTCTTCCCCTAAACCCCACACAGGGCCAGGGCAGGTAATTTCTTATAAGAACTGTGAATAGCAGCTGTAAAGCTGGAAGAGAATGAAAATGTCAGCTCAACCATCATTGGGACCTTTAAAAGCATTAAAAAAATGAGATGATAGAGAATAAGAAAAGCCAACAGATTTATAAACTAGAAGTGTTACACTGGGGCCTAAAGAACAACAAACCTCTTCCCAAACGTACTCCCCAGTCCTCTGGATCATTGGCAGGGTGTGTGTCTATTTGGAGAGACAGCAGAAGGGCTTTACAACTTCAGGCTTGATTTTATGTTGGATGACCAATATGAGGGTTGACACGGTCCATTTCATTTTACGTACAGCTGATTCAGATGCTACTACTCTCTTCCTCAGCTTCTTTGGATTTCCCTTCCCCCTTTACGTATCATTGATGAAATCCTTTGCCCTTTAATCTATTGTCTTTCCAAAGCACTTTCCCAGCCCTGGGATCACTGCATTTCCTAGGAATAATGGACTGAAACTCACTGGCTTATTCCAGACACTCACACACAGTGCTCTTGTCTGTCACCACCTGTGCTGAGCCGAGGTCATGGGGAAGGGGTGACAGGAAGCGGCACAGCGCGGTGGCTGCAACCCTGCTCTTGTGTCCTCGGAATAAACTCTACCCACCTCCGCATTTATTACTTACATGGCCTTGCTCACATCTGCTTAAGTTCTGTGTGCTGTTTCCCCAGCTGCAAAATGGAACCTCCCTAATGGGCTGTTGTGAGGATCCCACGAGCCGTTTACACGAAGCATCTATTTTTCTAGACAGTGCCTGGTGCAAAGCAGGTGTTACACATTAGTTATTGTTGCTACTGCTATGTCTGCTTATACCATTTTCTATGAGTTAACATGACAAGGGCCACAAAGGTAGATTAACCAGTATTAATTACATAGGGGAGGAGGTGGCCACACACCAAGTTTTGCTCTCTATTTTTTTGTTGTTGTTGTTTGCAGTTTTTGGCTGGGGCTGGGTTTGAACCCACTACCTCTGGTATATGAGGCCGACACCCTACTCCTCTGAGCCACAGGTGCCGCCCTGCTCTCTATTTTTATATGAACAAAATCCCTCAGCAGACAGCAGGGCTTTCTTGGTTGTAAGAGAGACAGCTGTTGGCATGGTACTCCTGACAGCTGGCTCTTGTTTCCAACTCTGTCTCTTATCTCTTACAGCCCATTCCATCTTCCTCACCTGGGCACTCAGTACCACCTGCTTCACTGAGACTCCAAAAGTCTGGGTTACCCAGAGCCACCTTCCCTGCACCTGCACCCCCTGTCCCGACACTACTGTGTCTCAACTAGCACCAACTCCCTGAGAGAGGTGAACCAGCTGAACAGAAGACAGGGCTCATTAGAGTGATTCTAGGAGATGACATTTACATTTAAAACAAGCTTCTGGCCTAGTCTCTAGTTGGTAAGATAGTGGAAGAGAAATTTTACAGCTGGTCTCTCTGCAGCCTGGTCTTTCTCGATTCTGACTTAGAGTTGGAAAATGCGGAAACAAGAATAAACAAACTGAAAACTGACAACCCTGATATAGTCGACACCAGCTATTCCTTGGTTACCAGGTTGTGTTCAGTCTACAAAACCCACTATGATTTTGCTGCTTAGACATAAACTCTCCTCCCTACAGCCCAGTTAGAGGTGATCTAATCACACTTTCTCCTTCTTAGGTTTGAACTCTGAGCAGCTATCAAATGCCAAGAAGACTCCTTTCTCTAGAATTCACTTCCATAGTATTCCTGGCTTTAGTAACCTCAAGAAGACATGAGCACTGCGTGAAAACACATGCAGTGTTTAGGCCTTTGCCAATAAAACAACCCTGGTTTTGCCATGCAGTTGTTGAGAAAAATCAAAACCCACTAAAAGGCCCTAAGCTCTTCTGGTGCTGTTGGATCCTTGTCTGGGGGGCGTTAGTAATTATTATACTTCATATTAAGGAGCACCTGTCACCAGAACAACTCTGGGCCCTTATCCTTTTAGCATATTCACCTCTCTCAGGGAGTCAGCACTGATAGAGGCCCAGTAACACTGAGACCCCAAGCGCAGGACAACCCAGACCTTGCAGAACATGTGAATCAGAGAACCAGGTGGCACTAGGTGGAAAGGTCTCTAGAGTTCTCCTGGTGACAGGGAAAACTTAGAAGTAACTACTAAAGCCCAACAGCTTCAGGTCACGGCCTATAAGAAATCAGGCTGTACTAACTATGAAATAACAGTGATAAAGTGGGAAGAATCCTGATATTTTACAGAATCAAAGAATGAGGAAATCAGTCTCTTAATAGTTACACTTGGGGCAATTTCATGTGATTAATATATACTCACAAGAAGCTAAGTAAATATAGAAAAAAAAGGTAAAGAAAATGTAAGAGGCCAACGGCTGGGCACAGTGGCTTACACCTGTAATCCTAGCACCCTGAACAGCCAAAGCTGGAGGATTGCTTGAGTGGAGTTCAAGACCAGCCTAAACAACATAGCATGTCTTCATCTCTACAAAAAATAAAAAAATTAGCTGGATGTGGTGGCTATAGTTTACGGCAGGAGGAAATGCTAGGGCTTAGGAGTTGGAGACTGCAGTGAGCTGTGATCACGCCACTACACTCCAGCATGGGCAACAGAGCAAGAACCTGTCTCTGGGGAAGGTGAGGAGGAAACAATTAAAAAAAGAAGAAAAAAATGGAAAAGAAAGAAAAGAAAAAAAGAAAACACTGAAATCTGTAAACATTTTTCTAATACTCATTTAGCATAGCCCCAAGAGGCAGAGTGGAGCCCATAAACTCCCTTTCTGTTAAAGGGTATCCCCAAACTTCCCCCTTCATACCGAAAAGGGGCATTGAGACTTCTTCACATTTTAGGACTTCACAATCTGACTGTATCTGTGCATACACCTCTTACTGGGAGAAAAACATCTTCAGTGGCAAGGTTGGGTTAGTTAGGTTGAGTTAGGGTTTAGATGTTGGTAGTGACTCAACCTCTTGCCCACTGTCCTTCTTGGAGACCCTTATTAAAGTGTCTTATAAATGATCAGAAAAGTGATGCAGAAGTTGGCCCACAGGAAGTAAAAGGGAGACAGTGTTCACGTGGCTTGGCAAAACCCGGAAGTAATTGAGGTAAAGTCCCATAGCCTGGAGGCCTGCCTCTCTTCTCAGGCCACAGAAGGTGCTTCTGTACACAAGCCTGCTCTTCCTTTCCCCTCAGAAGGTGAGCAGACAAGGAGCAATTGTAAAGAAAGGGGTGCCAGCAGCAATGCACACAGATGAGGATTCCGGGCAGTGATGACCTAACCCAGTGGGAGTGCCAGTGGGGCCTGTCCCCTCATTTCATTATGACTAATCTACTTGCTGGCACTTGCTGGATGCTTGGCTAGGTGAGGCAAGGTAAGGACCTGTTTTGGAGTCTCAAGGAGGTTTTAGTGCTTTATGGAAGGGACTAGAATTCTAAGAGGGTTCTTCTTGAGGTCTCTGCCTGGCTGTTGTGTTTCAAGGAGTTCCATGCAGGTATTTTTCTTCTATTTGTACTGACAGGCAGGAACAATCATAGGACTAGGATCTTACAAAACATCATCCTGCCCTATTTTTTCAGAGTGAAAACAGAGAGAGGCCCATTTTCATGGCCTATTCTCCTTCATGTAACAGCATCTCTGAGGGAGTATATTAATTAGGGAAATTGCCAGGGAATATATGAGGAAAAGAAGAGAATGGAAGTTTCGGAAAGAAACTGAAGTCCAAAGAGAATTCTCCAGGGTCTTCATAATGGGCAGCACAAAATCAGCTGGCTGTCCCACCTTCCCATAAGATGCTTCAGCACACAGTATTAAATGTCCAAATGATGATCCCCCCTCCCCTCACAGGTGCTGAGAGATGGGAAGCAACCCCAGCAAAGGTTTAACATTTCAAAAGTCTAAGCACATACGTATCCTCCCTTATTACTGATTCCTAATAAACTTGTTAGTCGTCATTTAATGCAGTCTCCACATCCCAACTCTTTCCCTCCCTTCTGCAGGCACCAAGACAATGGCTAACTAGATCAGAGAAAGGACATGACAGATGATAGAAATAGGGGGCTGGGGAGGAAATGAGCAGCCCAAGAGGCCACCGAAACTCTTTGCTGGGATGAACTCCAAAAAGCAATGCTTGATAAAGATGAAGCACAGGACACTGTTACAGGAGGGCTATAAAGCTACACACAGAGGCATACCCTCCCAGACGGGGGCACCCAGGACTCTGCTGTTCTGTTCTATTGGAAGCCCAAGACCTCTTTGAGTTCTAAAAGGGCTACTTTTGGGTACGTGGAGCCCAGCAAGACCTTTTTAATAGAAACCACCCAATTTCCCAGAGCTCAGCAGTAACAGACTGAGCATCTACCACAAGGTCTTCTCTTGGCCCAGTTTGGAACTGGAGCTGGGCCTATGCCCACTGCGGTTGGCAAGCCAACACAGGAGAAGCAGCTACCACTGTGTGAGATGGGGACAGTCTGTTTTTTAATACAGGGTCATCCTTGGAGGCTTTGAGTGGCCAAACAGAATTGAATATTCTAGCTCTGAGTCCAGGTCACAGCAAAGACAGCATGAGAGAGACATCAGTTGGGGAGGAAAGATCAAGAACCTTCTCCATCACCAGGAGCAAGGTCATCATGCCTCAGGGAACCCCTAGTAATGGCCTCAAAGGCAGAGGACAGATGCATTCCTGGTCCCATTTCCCTTAGTAGCCTGCTACACTCAGAGAAACAGGAGGAAGGCACCAGCTACACATCCCCAGGTGGGGCTCTGTGTGGAATTTCCACCCCTGCACCCCTCTGCCCCACAGACCCCACCCACTGGCGGACAGCACATAGGACCCAAGTGCTATGGGTACAAGTGGTGTCTTTCTTGCTCTTCTCTATTTGCAGCTGCTGCAAAGCAAAATGTCTTGCACCATGCCGACCCCTTCAATGGGCCCTTCCATTAACGGGAGTTAGGAGTACACACCTGTTTCCCATTTCCCCTCTATGCTCTCCTGCTGACTGCCCCAAAAGGGTCAGTCTGAGACACAGCAGCTTTCCAGCCCGCTCCCAAGACCTGCTTCAGTGTCCCCATTTCCCACCCTGCAGTCAGGAAAAGGGAAGGAAAAGAAAAACTCAGAAGCCTGAAGATTGTTTGGAATTTATTCTCTTAAATAAGAATATAACATTTGTTAAAAAAAAAAAATTAAAAGCACAACACCTTGGTTTCACAGTCACGGCAAAAACAAAGTTACACAATTAAATTAAAAACCCACAAAGAAACACACCAAAAACAACAGCACAGGTTAAAACAAAGGCAAAAATAAAGGTTGAAAGAAGGCTAGAAGTTGATGGGTGACGTGTTCCTTGGCACAGCTAATCTTCCCCTGCTCAGGCTCCTCTGCACCACTGCTCTGGGGATCTGGCCTGCTGCCATCCCCTTCTGACCCCACCCTAAGCTGGATAGCTCAGGAAAAAAAGGGAACCCTTTAACTCACTGGTAGACCTTCAAGGTCATGGTGCAGCCCTTTTAAGAGGGCCAAGGAATATTCTACTGTACTACAGAAAACAGGTGAAGACACACTAATCACCCACAGGCAGTGGAAAGCTGAAATAACTAACCCAGGGAACCAACATATAAGCGTGAAACCAAAAGAGAGGGAGGAGGAGTGCTTGGTTCTCTGTGGTACCCTACTAGCAACAGACCCCTGCGCTTTCCTAGTTTGTTCTAGGGTCAGTTTCCTGAGGTTGGGTGTGTGCTGCTCATCTCCCGAGCAACCCCCTGTCCCCAGGGCTCAGCTCCATGGACGTGCTGCTCTTAGGCTGCTGTGTTCTCAATGTCCTGACCAGAGCAGAGGACGGGCCAGGCATATGGCTCCCAGTGTACAGCTCCCTCAGTTTCCACAACCAAGGAACAAGAAGCTTTGGAAAGCTTCCTATCACCAATATTATTATTATTTATGGTATAATACATAAATAAATATCTATTCATATGTGTAATCAGATCTATATACATATAAATGTGGACAGATATAGAAACATTCACACATCACCAATTAGGACTTAGGGTAGGGTTGGACAGGTAAACTGGATTGCAGGATTCTCTTCACTCTACTGAAAGGTTTCCCAGAAATAACCACAAGGGAAAAGAACTTGGGAAGCAGTAAAATTTCCTAACTTCCTTCTGTCAGGCAGGGACCCCAGGGTTAAGTAAAATTCCTTATATGGCTTGGCTATTCTTCCAGCTGTGTGGGAAATGGCTGCTTTTCCTAATGGCCCATTCAGGTTCCAAACTATGGATCCCAGTGGCATGCAAGGGGGTTTGGGCACAGGGAGCAGGCAGCTGCCACTTGTGACCTGTGGCTTTTTAATTTAGATAATCTTTTCCATGCGATCACAGAAAACTACTGTTTCTTCCATCCCATCTCTGTCACCTGCATCATAAATGTTCAGATGATGAACACTCTGGGGGAAAAGCTCTTCTGTTCCCTTCCTGTTACACCCCGTAGCCGCTATGCTTCCTTTTTGGTGATCAACTATGTGAGATAAAAAGAGGATTCCTCTGTGCAAAAAAAGAATCTAAAAAACCTGCAATTGAGGATCTCATGTCCAAGGGAAAATAATCCCATTTGGGGTTTGTCTAAAGTCATGGCAAGTACTATTAGGCTAGGGTAAGACAATCTGTGCCAGGTCCGCTAATCTGCAATAATAAGTGTAAGCTTAAAAACAAAGCGTTTACAGATTTGAGAACAGAAAAGAGGATTTCTATATTAAAAGCACATTACAAACAAAAATACTGTAAACAATGTCTCTCAAACAGTAAATTAGGCAGAAGTCACATATTAGGTTACCAGAGAAAGACAACATTTTAAAGCAGGCCTTCAGTGGGGTCTTTGAAGGGGGTTGTATTTGGGGTTTTTTGGCAACAGCAAGAATTTTAGCATAAGGGGCAAAGAACACAAAGGAGAAATGCCATAAAAGAAAAGAGGAGGCACAGAGCAAAAGCACAACAGGGTCATATTCAAATGCTATCTGCAATTACAGCTTTTCCAGCCCCTCCTCCTAAAGGATGTGCATCTAGAGAGGATAGCTGGGTTTTACACAACTTTGACAGAATCAAGCTCATTCATTCATCACCTCTTCTGGTCTCAAGTGCAGTGAGACCAACCAGATCTGGGTTAATGACTGCTCTCCACACACACATTCTGGACCCTGGAAACACCTGAGTTTTTCTGGAGCTTTTCAAAGGAAAATTCTAGTTGAGGAACCAAAGTTTTAGTTTAGGATTTCATGAAGAAAATTTCTATCAAAGAAGAAAAGAAATCTACTTCATGCCAAATACAAAATACCATCGACAAGTCTGTTCCTTTTCTAAAGAAGCTAACAAAAATGAGTCAGCTCACTGAGAAAGTGCCAGCACTTTGGAGCATATTCAAGACTCAGAGCTGTATTTTCCAAAGGCTGACGTCTCCAGATGTAGATTTTAACAGAAGTCCATCAGCCCTAAGCTCTCTGGCCTTCCCTTGCCTAGAAGGTACCTTAAACTGAAGGGGACAGTGCCTGTTTCATTCATCTTATGGGTTCGAGCTGCAACTCCTTTGGGACACTGTGTCTTTAACCCCCTGTGCTATACCAGTTAAGTTACCTTCTAGCTCAGAACCAAGGACCATGCAGACTGAGATGCCCTCAGAACTTTCTTGGTTATTTTGATTCTTCAACCACATTGCCAACTCTCATCTTCTTTCTCCGCTTTATAAAACATTCTCCTGCTCTAAAGAACCCTCACTTCTTTAGAACTCCTAAAAACCTTAATTACTTTCAATTAGACAGTAAGAATGGCAACTTAAACCAGATGGGAAAGTGAGCAAACTTGGCTTGTTTACAAACAACCTGAAAGTCATGACGTTTAACTCCTTTTAAAGAATGTTTTCTACTCCAAATGGAGGGTTTAATTTCTTTGAGTTGTTTACTGAGTAGTCAGGTTCCTTGGAAAATCCATTGCTGCTGGCAAAGTCCTAGACTAATAAGTGGTGCTCTCTCCTGATAAATGCACATTCTACAGCATAAAGCCAAAGTTTCTTTCTGTCTAGATCTCTTTAGTTATTCTTCTCTGCCAATGATTATCCCATGCTTGTGAGAGTCAATTGCAAAGAACTGTTCAGCTCTTCATGAGAAAGATCTTTAAGACTATAGAAGCTTTACAAGTTACTCATGCAATAAAATGTTGGTCCCAACTGCAGCGCATTTAAAAATCTTCCTCAGATTATAATAAGAAACATGTAGCACAGGCCGAGTTCACCTAGCTCAGCTGGGGTTTGTATCATCCTCTAAATCACTGCACCCAGTGGGTACCACCCAACGTCTGGGCACATTCTGCCTCTCCCAGAATGAGCACCACAAGGCTGACAATAACCAGCTCTTAAAAATGGGAAAAGATGACACTATGAGAACCTCTCATCGGAGGCCAAGGTGGTAATTGTTCCCTTTTCCCATCATGGAAACTCCACTATAAACTCCTCCCTTCTGGGGAGGAGGCTTCCGGCTTTGGCTGATAACCTTTTAATTTTTGTAACTGGTTGCTTGAGATTTATTCGAGAAGAAGGTGTGACAAACAAGACTTGTGGCCCTGCTGACCTCTCTCACCTGCATAGCAAGCGACCTAGGCTGGGCATAGTCTAGAGCTGCACTGGGGTATCAGACACAGCAGTTAGTGAGCTATGTCATGGGCTGGTTTTACAGGGAGCCAAGAAGGGTCACCCACTTTAAGGAAAAGTAAATACAATTCCTCCCACAGGTCTTGTGCCTATCTATGAGCCTTCCTGATCCTGCTCCGCTATGACCAGAGTATGTTTTTAGAGGTAGAGATAGTGTCACTCACCTCTTGACAAAAGAAAATGATAAAGGAAGTAGGACAAATTAGGGCTTCTCATTAGAAGTTCAAATGCCTTAGAGCGGTCAGGACAGGGCATGCCCTTTAAGGGTTCAGGTCAAACAGAAGAGCAGTGACAGCTCATCCAGACTCTTCTATGTGGAATGGGATGGAAAAATTTCAAGTGCAAATGAAGGCAATTCCAGACCATCACAACACCATGCCCTGTTTCAAAGAAGTCTAAAAACAAGGAACCACATGAAGGCCTAGCACCTCTGGATATTCACTTGGGTCAGTGACAGAGGCAGCCTGTTCTGAATTCCTATTTGTCTACACATGATTGGGACCAGACACCCCAATGTGTGCGATGGATGTGGAAGGAAGCAAAGGGGATAGTACTTTGAGATGCTGAATAAACATGACCCACAGCTTAGGTGATGCCGCTTACCAGATGACACCCTCACTGGCTCACAGTCTGCCAGTGGAACTCCCCTCCGATTTGTACCAGCACCTCTGACAGGCCATAGAGAAAGGGGACTCCAAATGCAAGCAGCTGGCACATGAAAAAGGAGTCCAAAGGGTTTTGGGCGACTTGATGCCCGATTGAAGAAATGTTGCTTTGGAGGTGCTGGCTCATCCCCTTGGCCTTGTCACAGAGGCCAAGGGAGTGATGCACCACCCAGCCAAACAAGGAAGTGAGGCTACCTGGGGTTCTCTCAGCCGAGCTGGCCACGATGCTGGCCCGTCCATTTGCATCTGCAGTGGGGCCATCCTGCAGGAGTCCTTTGGCCTCCTAGGAAAGTTCATGAGAAAAAGAGTGACTCTGACTGAAATACTGAAATTTCAGGCTACAACAACAATGTGACGGGCTGGTTTGTCCCTGCTGATTTTACCAAGCAACCCAGAGCTGTATTCTCCATATAGCATGCAAGTCTTTCTTTAAAGAAACCAGGACATAGTTCCCATAGAGGTCAGTAGGAGTCAGAGTCGAGATCCAGCTAAGTGTACCCCTTCCCATAATTCCCTCTGTGAAGCCTCTAAAGGAGGCCTGAATTAGCCAGTGGTAAAGGGGTTACATACAGGGCTGAACTGTAAGACAGGTGGAAAGCCACTCTCAAGGGGAGGGGAGGGGTGAAGCAAGTTCTCGGGTAAGTAACACATAGAATACGGTCATTCAAGGAGGTGGCAGGCCAAGCCAACTATGTGCAGCCCACTTCCTCCTCAGTATGGGGTAAGAGTTAGTCAGCACTTGCTCCCACCTGGCCCAGACCCTGGGTGGGGAGGGCTGACAAGGAACAGGGAGGGCTTCTCCTCATGCTGCCTCTTCCCCACCAGTGCCCTCCTGGATGAGAGCTCTAACAATGTGAAAAATGAATAGGCAGTTACCCTCAGCAGCAGGATGTCCTACTCTCAGAGAGATGCTCATTTACAAAGGCAAACATCTTTTATACGTAGTGAGCAGAAAAGGAGGTCTGCATCATCCTCAAATCCAACTCAGGTGGCAGGCAAGGAACTTCACTTTAGTGAAGCACAACAACATTAGATCATGCTTAAAACTTGGTTCCCCTTCCAAACTGGACAGCAACCCCATCTCAGGCCCTCCCTTCACAAGGGAGGCGGGGCTGCAGCAGCCACCCAGCAGGCCCCGCTTGGCTGCATGCTGGCCAGCGACCACACTGCACTGGCACCTACAGCTTCTCCCCCACTTACAGGATGGGTCACCATTACCTTTCCAGACAGAGGAGCCACTGCTGGTCTTTTCCTTTGTGCGGAGCCAGACAGCCGATAACAGTAGTGTGGTTTACAGTAGAATTTACCTGCAGACAGCAGAAGCAGGAGACGAGGGAGTCAGATCATCGATTCTGAACATGATCGCCTCTCCTCTAGTGATGGGAGGCTATCACCCTGTCCAGCCTCTTGTCCAGGGAGGCCGGTCCTTCCCTGTGAACTTTGCTTCCAGCCCTCCTCTCCTTTTGCCTCAAGGTGGGGGGTCTTTTTCTTTGGGAATGTGAAGGCCATTGAGCCGTCACCCAATCAGTGCCCAGAGTAGAGATGTGAGACTTGCAGGGCAGGGCCAGCAGACAAAGTGGCAGTGTGTGTGGAACAAAGATGTGGCCACATGAAAAGTGGGGAGGAGCATTTCTGGGGAAACCAAGGATGAAAACAAGTATGGGTGGAGGCGTGAAGCCTACAGGGGTGGGCATCACTGGGCAGCAGCTGTGCTGCTCGGCCTCTGTACCCACACGCCCTCACATGGTCTCCCCGCCCCCCCTAGAGGGTCGGGGTCAGCATTCAAAACCAACACAAAATAAAACCAAAAACTCCTGCAATAACTATGAGTGGAACGGAACAGAGTGAAACAATAAAAACCAGAGAGTACTGTGGCATAGAGTTAAATATTATTTCTTAGTACTTCCAGTTATATCTCCATGTGTTTACTAGGTCTTATCATAACATCCATTCCCTACTGGAGGTGTGTCCAAAAAAGTATGAACAATACTGTCCTGGCTTTTCCCATGACACTGGTAGTAGAATTAACCCATTTTTTTCTGACTCTTTCTTTACTTTCACGAATGCTCTTGAACCTTAAATGATAGAATCTGCTACAGAAACTGTTGAAACCTGAATAATTCCCATTTCATCCTTCTGGTCTGTAGAGAGGGCCCTTTAGACATAAGAGTTTCTTGATCTCAAAGTTAAGAGAACCTAAGCCAAAGCGAGTAAAAGATAGGATGGCATTCTTCTTCTCCTTTACCTGGTGATCTGATTCTTTCTTTTTTCCTTCAAAGTAACTGACTGATTTGTTTTACTTTCACATGAACTCCCCCTCCCATGCTGAACAAATCTATTAGAAAGATATAGTTTGTGGAATTTCACAGATTTTAAAATAATATTCATAATGCATAGTATATTTTCCCCAACAGATTTTCCACTAGCTACTGACATTTCACCAGGACTCAGAAACACTACATCTCTTATTAGGAACACCTGGTAACCAAAATCAATCTTACTCCTTGTTTCTTATGAGGGGAGTCAAGTCATAAGTTATTATTTTCAGCGTGGCCACAATTTCCTTTTACAATCTGTAATAAGCCACTCTGCTTTTGTGAATTCTGGCCCTCAGTAAATAGGACAAGATAAAATGTATGAGTAGTTGAATCATGTAGGGCTTCTTTCTGTCTGCTCTATATTTTCTCCATGCGATTCTGATGAGGGCTACCAACCACGTGGCCTGACGTTGCCCAGCCTACAAGTGGTCACGTGACACAGGCTGGTCAATCACAGTGCTCTAGGCATTGGCATGTGAGTAAAGTCAGGCTGACCAGAGCTCTTCTGGAGGATTGTTATGGACAATGAGGGAGAAGGGGCAGCCCTTCTCTAGAGACTGCCATCTATTAATCTAATGCTTAAACTTCAATCTGACTTGGGTTTCTGTTACTTGTAACCAAGAGTCTTATTTATTACATCATCAGAAAATACAATGTTATTTCTACTTTCAATTCTTGCTTCAATTTTTTTTTTCTTGCATTAATTTGGGGGGGGGGGGTTCCTGCTAAAGTAAAATCCCAGACTTTTTAAAAAATTTTTTTTAAGATAGGATCTCACTCTATTGCCTGGACTAGAGTGCAGTGGTGTCATCACAGCTCACTGTAACCTCAAAGTCCTGGGCTCAAGCAACCTCGTGGCTCGGCCTCCCAAGTAGCTGGGACTACAGGTTTGCACCACCAAGCCCAGCCTATTTTTCTATTTTTAGTAGAGATGGGGGTCACACTCTTGCTCAGGCTGCTCTCAAACTCTTAAGCTCAAACAATCTTCTTGCTTTGCCTTGCCCTCTCAGAATGCTAGGTTTACAGGTATGAGCTTGTTCCAGCCAGAATCCCAGATCTTCAAATACAACTCAATTAAATTCAACCGAATCTTCATTATACCCTGCTCCAATACCCTACATTAAAGAAAAAAGAGGCTTAAGTTTCAGAAACATTAAATTCTACAGGCCTAGCAACAAAGAAAATTTCCCCCAAAATTCCAGAAAATTATTTTTTCTAGGAAGACAGTGCAACATGATATAAGGAACATGAGCTCTGAAATCAGATCTCAGTTCAAATACTGTCTCAGCCAGTCAAGAGCAGTGTGAACACTTTAGCTCCTGGGCACATGTTTCCTCACATAGAAATGAACGTGTACCCACCTCACAGGACTGTGGGCGTTCCATTAATATGTATATCCTCATACCCCTTCTCAAACTGAGCTTGATAGCACTTTTTGCTTTTTAAATGGAAAAAAAAGCTAATTTCTATCTACCATTTACCATGTAGTACATACTATTTTAGCCACCACCCAATGAGGCAAGCACCTCATGATTACCCACCTTTTCCTGGGGAGGCAGAGAAAGGCTGAGCAGCCTGCCCAGAGTGCCCTCCTATTAGTAAACCTGAGAGGCCTAGGAAGCTGGCTCCAGAGCCTATACTTTTAGCCACTCTGCTATGAAGCCTGATTCAGGTTAGTAAATCTAGACACACAAAATGCTATAAATTAACTACAGATTATGGGTGGTTCAGTAGAGTGATTCATTATCAGTGATCTAAAGTAAGGAATCCTGATAATTAAATCTGGAAAAAGGAACTGGGGAAAACTAATGGCCTAAGGTAAATGGGTCTATTCATTCATTTACCATCTAACTGATGCCAGGATGTGACAGGTACCAATCTAAACAACAAGAGTCCTCCAGGCAAGCAGAGTGTCAAGGTCTCTGGATGCAGCACACAACTTACAAGCAAGTATCAGACAGCAATCACCACTGTGTGGGGACTGAATAGGTGCCATGAGGGGCTGGGAGTGCCTCTCTGGAGACGGAAGAAGTGGAGATGTGAATGACAGGAAGCCCATCCTGAGGAGATTGGGGGAAAGTGCATTCCAGGAGAGAAGATAGCTGAGCAAAGTCCTAAGAGAGCAGTGGCCTCTTCACGTTTATGGGAAGAAAAAAGACCAGCATGAAATGTACAGCAAGCTGGGGCAGCTAAGGGCAGGGCAGTCAGGCTAGACGTGTGATGCCCACTCCACTGGGACTGGGCTGCGGGTTCTTTCTGCACTGTTATGAGTAGGAGATGGGCAAGATCTGAGTTACACACGTTAAGACTCTTAAGCTACTTTCTGACTATCAAGGACAGGGCAGGGATGCCAGTGACACTGGGGGAAGTCACAGTGGCTGGCCTGGGTGTCACTGCAGAGATACAGACTCTGAGGCTTGTCACTGCCAAGGACTGCCTCGCACAGACCACCTTGGCAGGTAGCGTGTTTTCTCTTCTCAAGGTGACAGGGAAAGGCCTGACGTACTGTCTGATTTGGAGTTCTTGTCTTAAGAGTTGGTAGGGATCACAAGCAAGCTACTGTGTCACAAGAGAAAGAGTAGCTTTGTGTTTGAGCAGACTAAAGGGAAGGATAACCAGCTATGAGGGCAAACAGATATATCTTGAAGTATATGATACTTATTTTACCAGTATAGAGTTGACAATGGAACCTAGGGTCACTAATCCTTAAACCTCTGACCGAGAATGGATCTCAGAGGTCACTTAGTGCAAACCAGCACTTAGTAGCTCTGTAAACTGGGACAAGCAACTTATGATGCCTCTGAACATGATTTCCTAAAATTACAATAATAAAAACAGCTACCTTAAGGGGATGTTATGAAGATAAACTGATGTGCTATGTGGTCAAGGGCCCAACATAACTCCTGGGTGACTTTCATTTACTTCAGTCTCCCTGGCTTTTTTTCCTTCTCTGAGGCTCTTCAGTTAGATTTCTGAAATTTAGGGACACTTGATAACTTCAATGTCCCTAAATTTCCACCTCTGTCTGTAGTCCACATTTCTCCATGGAAGTTCTGTGGAGGGGCTGAGCTGATGAAAACTTTATCTGGATCCAAGTTTGGGAGCTGGTTTAGACTCACTGTTCTCCCTCCCCCAGAATAACACACCCACACTTATCCAACCTCACCTCGCCCAGCCTTGTGGCCATTCCCATCTGAGCTCCCGCCATCCTCTTGCCTAATGTGCCACCTCTGCCCCCCTCTTAGCCACCACATGCTTCTCTCTCAAAGTCTAGCCTATGGTCAGCTAATTCATTCCAGACTGCTTTTGAACTTCATTCATGTCCTCCTCCTCCAAACTTCTACAAAATTACAATCTAGACCAAGTAACTGAGTCCTTAATCATCACCCCCTTATGTTGTCTACTATTGTTTCACGTGCACTAGCTTATCACTCCCGTCAGAATATAAGCTCCCAGAGGCACGTTTTATACTTCATTTGCATCCTCAAGAGCACACATCCATAGGCAAAAATACCTGTACATTAGGCTGGGCATAGCGGCTCACGCCTGTAATCCCAGCACTCTGGGAAGCTGAGGAGGGAGGTTCACTTGAGCTCAGGAGTTGGAGACCAGCCCGAGCAAGAGAGAGACTCCGTCTCTACTAAAAACAGAAAAACTAGCCAGGTGTGGAGGCAGGCATTGTAGTCTCAGCTACTGGGGAGGCTCAGGTAAGAGGACTGCTCAAGCCCAAGAGTTTGAAGTTGCTGTGAGCTGTCATGCCATGGTACTCTCCCCAAGGTGACACAGTGAAAGTCTGTCTCGAAAAAAAAAAAACCTTGTATATCGATTGGCTGGACCTTGTGGAAGGATCCACCGGTAGGAGTCTAACTAAAATGAAACCTAACCATTAAGGATGTCTATACTCGGTCCACCCCCATCCTTAGAGCTCCAAAGGCACCTCCAAAGAGCAGTTGTATGGGAAAAGTGAAACAGAGGATTTGATACCTAACAATTTACCTTCCTTATCTAAATAATAGTCTAAATCTCCCACCACTGGGTAGAGGACCACTGTGTCATAAGGACAGGAGTTGGCCTTTCTCAGTTCACCACTCAGGGCTCCTTTCCACTATTAGGAAGGGCTGGATGCCTGGAACAACTAGGTCCTAAATGGCGGGTGTCTTCTCCTAAATGACATCACCTTACATAGTCAAGAAGTCACCTATCAATGTAAGGGACTTGATGCCATACTTGTGAGATTAATTTACTCTCCCATTAATCTAGGCCCCATCATTACTCTGCAATCAGTAAGATTGCCCACGAAGCCCCTTCAGTAGCCTGTAGGAACAAGTGCAGGAGCCATGAGTTCAAGGTCCTCTCATGGTGGGCCAGCCTGCCACTGTCGATCAGACTCTGTCATCTGTGTGCATGATTTGCTACCTTCTACCCTACCAACCTTTCCGCTGTAAAAACCAGCAAATGTCACCAAAGACCAGGCCTGAACACCATAGCAAAGTAGATTCGGGCCCTGTGAAATGAGCTCACAATGCATCAGATGGGGGATGGTGAGATGCTGATGCCAGAGAAAGCAGTAATACAAGGCATACCGCAGTAATCTCCAAGAGGCAGCATCTGAAAACCAGGAGCCAGGATCTAGTTTCAATTTATAGTTGTCAACCTTAGGCAAGAAATGTGACTTCTACAGACCTATGATTCTCCTTCTATAATTTTTTTTTTTTAGAGACAGATTCTCACCTTGTCGCCCTCAGTTGAGTGCTGTGGCATCACAGCTCACGGCAACCTCCAGCTCTTGCGCTTAGGCGATTCTCTTACCTCAGCCTCCCGAGTAGCAGGGACTACAGGCACCCGCCGCAACGCCTGGCTATTTTTTTGTTGCAATTTGGCCAGGGCTGGGTTCAAACCAGCCACTCTCGGTACATGGGGCCGGCACTCTACTCACTGAGCTACAGGCACCGCCCTCTCCTTCTATAATTTAAAGACAAGAATACTTATCCTCCTTACAACCATTTTATCTCAAGATCCCACCATGAAGTCAGAAAGCAAGTGAGCCTCTGTGAAATCAGGAAAATGATTTAGGCAAGTGCATTCCATTCTCATTACCATCATTGCTGGGTATGACACAGCCTAGTGACTTTGAGAAATATTTATATGAGAGTCTTAGCAAAAAAACAAAGGAAGGAAAGAGATGGGTGGGAAGGGTTGGGGAGATAGAATGAAAAAAATACACAGAAATGCAGTAAAGAGCTCTAAGGTTCCCAGCTCAAATGAACAAAGTGTCTCAAACACTATGTCTAAGTATGCCCTGAAGAGCAAGCCACCTCACCGTCCTCGATGTCATAGGCATAGGCCGAGAGGCGCAGGGTGGTGGCACAGTACTCGCATTTGAAGCAGCTCCGGTGGAAGAATTTGCCCTCGGCACTCAGCCTTTCCATCACATAGACCCGCTTCTGGCAGAAATAGCACGTGTCACTGCCTCCCAAGTTCTGCGGGAACTCTTTCTTCATGGAGCCCTGGAGGAGTAGGGAGGGGGCGAGAGGAAGGAAGAGCACCTCAGGACAGTGTTCTCAGACCCCTCCCCAAAGTTGCAGCCCTTTACATGTGAAGCCAACCCTCCCTACATGATTTTGTTCCCTAGCACACTACAAGTATTAATGGCTACAGGTCACTTTACTTTTGGCTCTCCCGGAGAACAACTGCACCATTGCAGGAACTGTATCCTATGTGCCTCTGAAGAGCACTGGCACAGGTGGATTCTGAACCAGTGTTAACCAACAATCAAGAGAAAACCCAAGTCAATTTGCTTCTGGTGAAGGATCCAAGATCACAGAATTTCAGAGCAATTAAACCAAATTATTTTGACAGAATTCTGTTCTGAGCATATCACAAACATATACATACACATTCAGGGTTCTACACATATAGATGGGTCCCTTGGACTCTAAAGCAGTCAATTTTCCACACAACTTTCTACATAATTATGGCAGTCCTAAAAATTCAAACAACCTCCAAAAAAATAACCACATGGCATATATTGATTACTCAGAAGAAACCAGGCTTATTTACCATAGCTGTGTTATGTCTAGCTAGGCAGTACCCTCGAGACATCTCTTACCAGTTCCTTCTTGTCTAGAAGGGTTTTGGGCTGCTCTTTCCTTTGAAGCTGATTGGCTATCTGCTCAGCCAATGAGCTCACTCCGCCTGTGTACATCTTTATATACTTCTAGTGGTTGGAGATTATAAAATAACCAGAATGAAAAGAAATGAGAAGGAAAATAAATAAATAAATTAAGAAGGCATGAAAAAAATCTTAGAAAGGTATACAATGAACACAAGGTGCAGCAACAAATCATGCCCACACAGTGCTCACAAGCAGGCAAGCTGGGTGATAAGAAAAACACTGTGTCAGTGCCACACAGAGGCACCAGCATGTGTGGAAACAGCAGCTGCAGGGAAAAGTGTCTTTGTTAGGAGAAAACTTGGTCTCTCATGTCTTTGTGGGATATACAATTCCAGGAGTCTGGAGGGTAGGACGACAGGATGAATGCAAACAGGAGTAAGAAGGGCCCATACTCTGGTGACTCGGATTACATTTAAAGAATTCAAGAGGAATAACTCTCATGCAAACAGCAGATGCCCATACTAACCACATGTTTCAAGATGTGGGACAAGGCTTGGGAAGTTATTTCCTTATTTAGAAAGAAATGAAGCTCCTTGCAAAGGCTGACTCACCACTTGGGTAACAAATGTTACCAGTTCTAGTATTACCTGTGATAATCTTCTTCCTCATTAACACTTGACCTATAGACCTGTCACATGCACCAACCTTCCTGAGCTTTCCTGGAAGAGGTGTTCTCAGCTGATTCTCCCTGTTGCTCTTTAACATGGGTTTGAGTGCAGCATATTGAGGTCCCCATGATCTACCCACACGCTAAGGCCAAAGCCTTCTAGACTGGCTTGGGTGAGTTAAACACAAGCTGTGGCCATGCAGACAAGTTGCTCAGCTAGTCCTGGGAAGTCAGAATGTATTTCTAGTCCCAGGTGGGGGAGGGAGTGAGATGGGGGGAGTTGAGACAGAGTATCTGTTGCCCTGGCTAGAGTGGAGTGGTGTCATCACAGCCCACTGCAACACTGAACGCAAGTAATCTTCCTGCCTCAATCTCCCAAGTAGCTAAGACTTCAGGTGGCACTACCACACTTGGCTAATTTTTCTATTTTTTGAAGAGAAAGGGACTTGCCCTGTTGCTCAAGCTGATCTCAAAATCCTGACCTCAAGCAATCCTCCATCCTTGGCCTCCCAAAGTGCTAGAATTACAGACATGAGCCACCATGCCCAGTATATTTTTATAGGTTGAAAAAAGATAAACAAGAAAAAATCCAACCAATTTAATCCTCTTTCTGGCAAGGCTGAAGAAATAGCAGAAGAAAATGTGCACAATTTTACAAGGAGTCACTGGCTTACACCTAGTGTGGGTACCCTAGACAGCCAACCTTAAGGCTGTCCCCAGGAAGTTCTTTAGAGACTCCACGTCCAGGTCACCCTTCCACATGCAGCTGGCCATGACATCTAATGCGTGTGTGCTCTTCTCATGAACTCCGTAACTCTAACTCTAACTCAGAACCCTGCCAGGAGCAATTATCCTGGCAATGCCCACAACTCCATTAGGGAGTGGCTTGAACAGACAAACATACAAAGCCACATGTAAGAGGGTCACAGGCTTGAGCAATGGCAGGGCCTGGCTGGGCAGAGACAGACAAGGAGAAGCACTCTGAGGGAAGTCAAGCCTATGTATATAGGGGAACAGACACACAAATGAGAAAACTATTCTCATTTGGCTCAGCTCAGGCTCAGCTGGAACTGAGGAATCAATTCTATTTTTCAACTCAAAAATAAGCAGATTTCCAAGGATTGAAGCTATTTCCCCATTAACTTCACAGATTATACCTATTAATGGTTGAGAAAAACAAGTGGCTCTTAGATCCAAACCTTCTTTAGATTAAGCACATTAAAGAAGCTTAGGCTTGGAACAGACACACACCAGGCAGAGCTGGGCGGATAATTTAATAGTTGACACTAAGGGAGCAGAAAACTGCATTTCTTTCATTCTGTAGCAGGCAAGCAAGTGTGTGGACCAGAAATCAAATATGGGATCAGGACAATGAGCAAGTCCAGGGCCCTCACTGCTCAGCCAGGACCCCTTCTCTTCTGACCAGAAACCACCATCCTCAGCAGCTATCACCCCAGGCTGCAAAGGCATTTGTCACATTCAGTTCTCAGAGAGGTGGTGACACTAACAAGCACCCCCTTAAGAGAGGTGAAGACTCAAGTTCTATTTGTTTCTGGCATGAAAAGCAGATGGTTTCCTTCTTTCCACTCCTAAAACATAGTCAAAACGTAGCAATCGCTGGACTTACACTATTGCACACCACATGCAGGCATGTGCTATGACACACGAACTGTGTGCTCTCGTACTGGCTCAAGAACAGGAAATATCAACAGAAAGGATAAAAAGACCCTCCAATTTCTCTAGAAACTTCTCTATCGCTGGCTCAGTGCCACTGTGGGTAATAGCAGGGTTCAATCGTCAAATGGTTACAATTCAATAGACGCCCACAATATTGCACATTCACTACTCCATTTAAGAGATTTAATTAACACCATGGTTCATGTTTTGCAACACATTATTATGAAGACTTTCAAAGTTTAAAAAGCCAGTGGCTGAAAATGCTTATCATTATCTGGTATAGTTAAAATAAGATCAAAATGGGTTTACTTAGACAGAATCTAGCGTGTTAAACACAGTTCAATGAAAGCCAGCAGCCTCTTTAGCTGAGGTGTGTACCCGCAGGCTTTACACGCAAGACACACACACACACAGCTTCCTGCAGAGACAGGCCAAAGTTCAGAATTCCACAACCCACTCAGGGCAGATGACATTTGCAAGAGTGAAGTGAGCAGAGGCTGCACAGGGAAGGAAGAGTTTCGTCAAGGCCCAGGCCATGCTACCTGTCGCAGGGAGTCGGAGGAGGGAGAGGCAGGGCGGGAGGAACGGAGACTAAGAGAGAGCTCCCACTGGTCGACAAAAAATCGACGAGGAGGTTCAGACTCTGGCTATAAAATACAAGATGGAGAAAAAAAAAAAAATCAAAGGAATGGTTAAATTAAGTCACACACTGACCCGAACATAAGCATGAGCAACTCATTCACAGCTTCCCCTTGGCTTTTAACTTGCCCTTGCCGAATGCTTACAGTGGGGTATGCTCTAGAACACAGACCTGCAGCTCAGAGCACCCAGCACAGCCTCACCTTCTGTTGCTTCTTCCTCCAGCCACTGGCTAAGTGGGTGACGTGCCAGCCAGGATGGGGGAGTCAAGCCTCTCCTTGACTTTAGCCAGGATTTCTCCTGGGAAAACAGATTTTACTACTGCCCCATCACTCCATTAGTCTCCAAAGTAGCAGGCACAGAGACAGCAAATCCAGAGTGAAGTGCACTCCTTCTACATAAAGGCCAGGAATGTGGCATGTCTTCCCTCTACTGTTAGTGCTCAGAGAAGCTCTGCTTGCCAAGCAATGATCAGGACAAAAGTCTTGAATTCCCAAGTCCTCTGCAAACTGCACGCAGCGTGCACAGCAAAAGCAGGGCTTCCTCAGTGGTTGACCCATGCAGCCAGGCACTCTTTGGTCCCAGAGAGCAAGGTGGCTGAAAGTGTTGGCAACCAATAACCGCTTAGTTTCCCACAAGGTTCAGCATGAACTATTTTCAGGGTGGCAGGGGCAGAGTTACAGTCATGGCATTGAGAAGCCCTCTACTCTTCTAGCTCCAGGCGGATCCATCACACCCCCTACTCAGCCACTCTCTCTTCATGGCTCCATGGTATGACAATGTGGAGTGGCAGTTACCTGGTGCCTAGCCAGCCTCTGCTCCAGATGCTCAGCCAGCTCACTGGCCCCAAGCTCAGCCCTTGGGATAGAATCAGCAGTATAGGCCCCAGAGGGAGCTGGAGAAGATCTCTGTAGAAGAACATGATCCACCAAAAGGAAGCAAGAGAGAAGACTGAGTGTTTCCCCCTGGGGTGACGAAGGAGTCAGAGCCAGTGGGAGGAGTGGGGGACTAGGGACAAGGTAGGGCAGAGAAAGCAGGCATGTGCATGTGTAGGGTTATGCAGTAGTGGAGGGAGGGTCCTGGAAAGGAACATAAACAATGCTCCTCAAAAGTATTCAGACCTGCACTGAGAAATCCAGAAACCAGCTCGAAGGGGAAAAGAAAGCATAATCTCTACAGTCCTTGCTGCCCACTGAGCTCAAATCTACCTTTCCCCTCTGCACTGCAGCCCTAGACTTCAAATTGTTTCTCCATGCCAATTTCTCCTTCTATTCCACATACTTCTCTCCCTTCTTCTTTTAGGCACTGTTTCAGTGAAAATCACCAGCACCTCATTAAAAATGCATTCCTCAAATGAAGGGCACTGCCCTGCTCAATGAAAATGCCTACTTTCCTTTTTGAGAAGAATATACCCTGAGAAGGGAAAAGGAGGCTGGGCCACACTCAGCACCATGGGAGAGAGCAGCCCCAATAAGAGTTAGCACAGTGGAGCAGGGCCTTGGGCAGGGGATGAGAAGGACCCCCCTCCGCGCACCCCGCCCCCCGCGCCACCCCACCTCTCTCTCTCCTCCCTGACCCAGCATCTGATCCTTGCAGCACACAGACTGCTAGTTTGGTCACAAGGCACAGAAAGACAGCGCTGTGACTAGCTTCCTAATAGGTTTGATGAGTGACCTAATTACTGCTTGCCCATAACTATTTCTCAGACAGCAAAGGCAGAAGAGGAGGTAAAAATAAAAGGCTTATGTGAGATTCACAACTAGAGATGATTCTTTACCCTAGCTGCAGTCTATTCCCACTCTGAGATCTCTAAAAGTAGGAAGAGCAACTATAAAAGTTTCATTAAATAAATAGTCTTCACTAATTGGCATCTGTACCAGTCATCAAATTATATAATGGACAGTTGTAATCAATAATTCCCCCCTTAGTTGTTCAGAAAAGACTGGCTAAAGCTTTTCATTATGCACCCCCATCTGTCATCACCTTCCTTCCCCTTCGATCTCTTCATACTTGAAAAATCCCTATACTTTGGCTGTCTCAGGATTTCCATGTCAAGATCCCTGATGTCAAATACCACCTGCCTACTGACCTCACTCCCTAAGAAGCTGTACCAGACAGTCCAATACTCTTCTACCACTAGTACATATTTTAAGGTAGAGGTAGTACGCCTTGGAATGGGAAAGGTGGGCAGAGATGGAAGTCCTGAGGCTCTTTATCATATTTAATAACACACACACTTAGCACCTGAATGCTGGGTGGATGAATGCTCTACAGTGAACACTACTTGCTGGGTCAACACTAATAACAAAAAGAATTCTGGCTCTTTGCTGGGTGACAAGAACGTGCAAAAAGCAAGGGGAGGGGGGCTACCCCCCACGCTCCCTTTCCTCTGTACCCCCCACCCCCACGCGTGCCCCATCTGCTTGGTTCTCAGCATCCCATGCCATGGCTTCATGCTCTTTTACCCGCTCGTGACGGGGACTCTGCTTGCCACGGTTGTCAGCACCAAGATCCCTGTATGTCTGTTGGTAACAAAGTAGAAACTTAAGCTCCATCCAAGTTCTATTTCAACCTACTAAGTGATAGGGAAAAATTCAGGGCCAGAAATTCAGAGTTCATTTCAATACATATCCCCTTCCCCTACCAAACCCCACTCCCATATAACCATAATCTCATCTATGTCAAACCCTATGACCCAAGGACAGCTGTCTGCACAGCCTTTCTGCCCACCTGGATAGAGAATTACAGTTAGTACAAAGGTGGAACAAACATATTTCTTTCACACAGTGGCATAAGATCAGAGGTGTTAAATGGAAGGTTTACAAAAAGAGGTTAAAAGGATAAAGCTTTCCAAAACAAGACACTAGGAAGGAAAGGTGGGGAGATGGAAACTGGCTAGAATAAATGACCATTACAATAGTCCAGAGGAAACTCTAAGCTGGGGAGTGGTCTCAGGAACATGCAGGAACATGGGACCAAAGCATAACTTACTAAAGGGAGAAATGGACAAGGACTAGGAATATTTTCAGTTGATAGGAATATATAGGTGAGAGAGATGGAAATCTGTAGACAGGCACACAGCTGACTTGCTGATCTGAGGAAACCACTAACACAACAATCATGGGGACAAGGAAAACCACTCTCATCACTCTTTGACTAACTAAGGGATCACCTTATAACCATGTTCTGGTGGAAAAGCTGATCCAAAGCTTCCTGTGAGGCTACTCGTATCCAGTACCCAGAGCATACTGTCTGCAGGCACAATGAGGACAGAGCACAGACCCAGTTCTTAGACTCATGGACATAGGTCAGGCCTTTAAAATTAGACATGTTGGCTCGGCACCTGTGGCTCAACAGGCTAAGGCGCCAGCCACGTACACCTGAGCTGGCGGGTTCGAATCCAGCCCAGGGCCTGCCAAACAACAATGACGGCTGCAACCAAAAAATGGCCGGGCGTTGTGGCGGGCCCTTGTAGTCCCAGCTACTTGGGAGGCGGAGGCAAGAGACTTGCGTGAGCCCAGGAATTGGAGGTTGCTGTGAGCTGTGATGCCACAGTACTCTATCCAGGGTGACAGCTTGAGGCTGTGTCTCAAATAAATAAATAAATAAATAAAAATAAATAAATAAAATAAAATTAGACATGTTACTAGTGGCCACCTTTTAAAAAGATCACCTTAGTGGAGAAAATGTCTTTCTACAGCTCTCGCCCTTGAAATTAGCATTTTATTTTATAGGAATATACCACAAATGTCAGCCAAAGCCATTCTATAAATTATTTCACATGAATGTGTTTGTCACAAATGGACACTTGCTGTCCTCATTAACCAGGTCTTGGGGGGGAGGAGCTACCCTATAAAACAGTTCTTGAATAATCTGCGTGGAGTGTAAGCGGGTTAGATAGGGAAGGACTGGATGAGCAAAGGGCAGGGGGCTCAGAATCAGAAGGGAACAATCTCATGTAGTAAAGTCCTATAAAAGCTCCCAAATGCCCAGATTAACCACATCTCATTGGGCAGCAAGAGAAAAACGACCACCTTAAACGGGGTCTTAGAAAAATGTGTTGCTCTTAGAGGTTTTGGGCCTCAGATCTGTGACAAGTATAGTGAATACAGTTTAAATTTTAGTTTGTGCGTGGTCATTTTCCCATGATGTGGGACTAGATAAAGCTACCCAGGATTTAAATGCATTACATCTCTAGTCATGACTTGCTCATTTGCACCAATAAAAGTGGTTTCTGCTGCAAATGGTTTCTACAGATGGTCTTTCTTTTTTATTATTGTTTTTAACAGTTACCACTGAAAAGAATAAGTGCTGATTTGGTGTCTACACTAGCCACCTACACAGGAAGGCAGGAAGAGGCAGACAGGACAACAGAGCATGCAGAGAGGATCACCTGCTGGCTGCCACGTGCCCGACAGGGAGGTGGAGTAAGGGGAGGAGAGAGCGTGATCACTTTTTTGGGGCAGGTCCGAGAACGCTCCTTTTCCCGTCGCTTTTACACCAACAGACACAAAGAGAACATCGTTGAAACAGCGCCCACAGGAAGGCGGGTTCTAGGAGGACTGAAGGGCATTTGCCAAAATGTCCCAACAGGCCCCTTCTTTGCCCTCCATCTTCAACACCAAACCCCTGGCTATCAGAGAGGGTGGCCTGTCAGTCTCTTGGCCTCCAGCTAAGACTTGCGTCTTCTGGGCAGCTAGTTAGAACTTGTAGTGCAGCACTTTCCAGATGCCGGGGACCAAGGATTTTAATGGGGAACTTGGGGGAACAGAAGAAATAGGCTGGATTACGAATGGAGAGAAAGAGCCAACAAGCCACCCACCATGAGACAGGTACAGAGGCTCCCTCTCAAGGCTGGGTCACATACGCACCCAGTGCAGCAAAGTAGCACTACTCTCTTGGCTCTACACACACACTCAGAAGGTCTGGAAAACAACCAAGGAAATAGAAGAAAGTACAGGTAACAAGATAGAAAATCAAATGTCAGGCGGCACCTGTGGCTCAGTGGATAGGGCGCCGGCCCCATATACCAAGGGTGGTGGTAAACTGAAACCACCAGCCCTGGCCAAACTGAAACCAAAAAATAGCCGGGCGTTGCGGTGGGCGCCTGTAGTCCCAGCTACTCAGGAGGCTGAGGCAAGAGAATCGCCTAAGCCCAGGAGTTGGAGGTTGCTGTGAGCTGTGACACCACGGCACACTACCAAGGGCGATAAAGTGAGACTCTGTCTCTAAAAATAAATAAATTAAATTAAATTAAAAAAAAAAAAGAAAATCAAATGTCTTTCCCTAATGGAATGCCATACATACACATGTCCACAGCTTTCCTTCATTCTGGCCCCTCTCCCTTGCAAACCCTCATCCTTGAGACAGAAGTCCCTCAGCACCACAGAAACAATTCCACATTCCTAGGCCTCTCTGGTCCCTTCCAAAGGAATTCTCCCTGGCTCAGATGGCTGCACGGAATAGATGCAAGTAAGGCCTGAGAAGGAGGGAGGCTGTGAAGCTTTCGGGCCTGGGAAAACAGTTCTGTTGTTTGTTCCTAATTCACATGACAACCTACTTCCAAACCAAGGCTGGTTAGTGCACTGTTGGTCTTCACGACACATTTCTGAGATCAAAAGGCAAAAAGGTGGGGAAGGGAAGAGGCACAGTATTGACAGAGGAAGGTGAAAAAAAAAGTCTCTGGCAGGTAGAGTTGTTATTCATTTCCCTTCTTCCACACTATGACCTAAGCTGAAACTGGTGCTCATGTCAATTCAACCATCACTGCCGTGCTTGCCACGCTCTCCTGTCCCTGTCTGATCCACTTCAAGAGGAGCACAAAGTGAGCCACAGTGAGGTCCTGCCAGTCAGCCCCCTACTCTTGAAGGGAGACCTAGGGCTCAGCCATCAGCATGCATAAAAACAGGACCCAGGGGCAGCATCTCTGGCTCAGTGAGTAGAGCGCCAGCCCCATATACCGAGGGTGGTGGGTTCAAACCTGGCCCTGGCTAAACTGCAACAAAAAATAGTTAGGCATTGTGGCAGGCGCCTGTAGTCCCAGCTACTCAGGAGGCTGAGGCAAGAGAATTGCCTAAGTTCAGGAGTTGGAGGTTGATGTGAGCTGTGATGCACAGCATTCTACCGAGGGTGACAAAGTGAGACTCTGTCTCAAAAAAAAAAAGGACCCAGGCACCACCGGAGTTGCTCTGTCCCCAACTTTCTGTAGCACCTGGCAGTGCAACTCCAACTGTCTTTTGGGGAATAAATTTAGAAGGCCAAGATTCATGATTTAATGCTGAGAAAACATTCTATGTCAATATTGAACATCTCACTTGGATGTAAGAACTATGAGTCAGTTCACAGTGCTACCTCCCTGCAGTCTCACAAATTCCTAATTCCTGACTTTATATAACCTAAAGCACCTGAGGACCTCACATGATACTCACTGTCCATGGTTCATCACCTACCAAGTCTCGTTCATCTACCTACCCGGTGACTCTGTCTAACTGCCATCTCTGGGGACCATTTCATAGACACACAGAACAACCTGTATGTGACTTCATGGTCCTATTATACTGCCCCTCAGCCTGCCAGTCTTCTGCTCTACTGACTGAGATCATGATCATCCAGAAGACAAGCTGCCTTGGCCATGACTAACACCATTCTCCAGGGAGAATGCGGCACACAGTCGGAGACTCCCAGACCCTTCAGAAACAGGAGACACAGCAGTCCTACAGAAACCAAGCCTCTGGAGCTCTTTCAGTACAGATTGATCAGATAAAAAGCCCATGCGTAACTCACCACCAGGACGGAGGCCTTAGACTGGCCAGCTCCTCAAGCCACACTTGCTACCTGAGACTCCCCAAAAAGCGAACCAGAAGCTCCAGCCGGTAGCACGTGTTCACCCACTGGGGTATGTTATTCCTCTCCTCCCTTCTCTCTCTGCTCCTCCTATCTCAGGTGACCTTTATGAACATTAAAGGAGTCTAGAGTTCCACCTAGACTTCAAGGCAGAGGGTAACAAAATAAAATACAGGTAAATTTCTGAAGAATTTTTTTTCAGAAGACCTCCCCAAGCCTAGAGAAAGGAGAAGGTTGGCTTCTGTATGAATTTGGACATTGCTTCCGAAGTTCCATCTCTACTTCATGGGCCCTGCCTTTAATGTGTTTTTCTCTTTTTTTTTTCTTTTTGAGACAGAGTCTCACTCTATCACCACACGTAAAGTGCCTCGGTGTTATAGTTCACAACAACCTCAAACTCTTGGGCTCAAGTGATCCTCTTGCCTCAGCCTCCCAAGTAGCTGAGACTACAGGTGCCTACCACAAAACCTGAGAGTTTTTTTTTTTTTATGTTTAGTAGATATTGGGTCTCACTCTTTCTTAAGCTGGTCTCAAACTCCTGAGCTCAAATAATACACCTGTTTTAGGCTCCCAGAGTGCTAAGATTACAGGTGGAAGCCACTGTATCCAGCCTAATGTGGTTTTTAAAATTAGTATTATTATTAAGAGACAGAGTTTTATGGCTCAGTGCCTATAGCTCAGTGGTTAGGGGGCTGGCCACAACACCAGGGCTGGCAAGTTTGAACCCAGCCTGGCCCTGCAAAAACAACAATGACATTTATAACAAACAAATAGTCGGGCGTTGTGGTGGGCGCCTGTAGTCCCAGCTACTTGGGAGGCTGAGGCAAGAGAATCTCTTCAGCCCAAGAGTTTGAGGTTGCTGTGAGCTGTGATGCCATGGCACTCTACCAAAGGTGAAAAAGCGAGACTCTGTCTCAATAAAAAAAAGAAAGAGAGAGACAGGGTTTTACTCTGTCATCCAAGCTGGAATATAGTGGCCTGATCATAGCTCACTGCAGCCTTGAAATCCTGGGTTCAAGTGATCCTCTTACCTTTGCCTCCTGAGTAGCTGAGACTTCAAACATACACCACTATGCTTGGCTAATTTTTTAATATTCTGAAGAGACAGGGTCTTACATGCTGTATTGCCCATGTGGTCTCAAACACCTGGGCTTAAATGATCTACCTGTCTCAGCCTCCCAAAGTACTGGGATCACTGGCCTGAGATCACTGGTATGACCCCCCCCCCCATATCTGGCCTAATGTAACATATTATTAAAAGAATAGTTATCAAGGAACATTCTGCCTGAGTACAATTTCAATAAAACCCAACTCACTGTTCCCCAGCAGGAGATGTCACTTTATAGTATAAGAGGCTAGTGGAGTTGACTGTGGAAGATGCTGATGGAATCAAGGATCAACTCATCTGACCACTTAGCACCTTCTAAATCCTAATGATACCAAACCACAGGACAGCCTATCCAGGCTCCACTCTCTACACCAGGAACTTGCTCAGCTGTGATATGGGAGAAAATCCAATGCCAGCCTCCACTCCCCTCACTGGTTTTCTATCATAAACCAGGTGCGATCATCTACTTTATCTGGTACTACTTAGGATAAGCAGTTTTCCAGGAGACATTACAAAGGTTTTGGTGAAAATTCCCAAAGGTGTCCATGAATACCCTTGTTCAGGCTTTGAAACAAACAAAAATGAGAGTTCAAGACTATGTTCTTGGATAACATTTTTCTATTTAATGTGAAAGTCTCTACCACCCCAATTCTTAGACTTGACTGAGTCAGGAATTTCCCTCTAATAGTCACAAGGAGACAAGCTGGCCAGCAAAAAGGTGGCTTGAGAAAAACATGACAACAGCAAAACCCCAAGGGCTGAGGTACCCGAATAATTTGCCACACAGCTTGAGCTAGTTTTGAGCCAAATTCACAACACAATCCACTCTTTAACTGCTTTCTCAAATCCCAAGGAGTTAAACAAATCATTGACTTAAATCAGCACTATCTGTTAAATGTCTTCCCAGAGTCACTACTCAAATGAGCACAGAGACCTCCTGTCCTGTGAGCCAGGCTTCTGATGTGCAGGCCTCAGCTATGCCTGGCTCAGGGGGAGGATGGGGTGGGAAGGCCTGTGCAGGCACCTGGCAGCTCCTTTACCTGTTTCCACTGGGGGGTGGGAGCAGGGCGACCCTGCTCACGCAGGCTGCAGGACGGCCGGCTGGCCCCACGCACTTGTGTCGGCTGTGACACACAGGCAAGTGTGGGCAGGGACAGGACATGGAGACAAAACAGAATAAAATATGTCAACGTAGATGACACAAAAAGGTGCTCGTGGGAGATAGACAGGCACTCCTGAGAACTGCAGGGGAGGAAGGTCAAATAACTCTTGGAAAGTCACAAAAGGAAAGAAATAGCCTCCCTGCTAAACAAAAAGCAAATAATAAAAAAAAGAAAGAAAGAAAAACAGAAGCTATGATTCTCCTTATCCTTTTTCCAAACTCAATGCTCTGTGAGTCTAAACTACTAATTCTGATTTGGAAAACTCATCTTTCTACCCAAAATGAGGTAGCACCCTTCCTCTAACAGAGCATTCCAGCCTTCCTTAGGTGGGCTGGGCTTTAGGCTGTCAGAGCCTCTAGGCAATCTCTTTTCTGTGAACCACCACACGAGAAGGCCAGAGTACACAGATTATGTGAGAAGAAATTAATTGTGCCAGACTCAACACAAAGTTGACTCCACCGTCCAATCCATAGCAATGATGAGTATGGAGACAGAAAGAGAATACAGAGAGTGGGTGGGCCCCTACCCTCCAACTGCTCTTCCCACTTGTCCAGGAGTTTATAAGAAACTTTCGATGTGAATCTCAAAATTAGCCCCTTCTCTTATATGAAGTCTGAGTGACCTTTAGTGACCTTTAGCCCCTTAGTGACCCTTTAGCCCCTTTAGTGACCTTTAGCCCCTTCTCTTATATGAAGTCTGAGTGACCTTTAGTCACTCCCTAACAAAGGCACTTCAAGTCAAATGTTCCTGTCTAACACTGATATATGACTTATGAGAATACCAGTTAGCATCCAGAAAGTTCATATTCATAGCAATATCCTAGGAAAATAATCTGCAACACACCACAGAAGCTTTATTGCAAGAATATTTATTTCTATATTTTTCAGGAAACAACTAAACTGTCCAACACTAGTGCAATAGTTGAGAAAAGCAGGGTACCTATACATTCCAACAGGGGTTTGCAAAGAGTTTGGAACGATATGGTATATGCCTCAAGTTAAATAAACAGCAGAATAGAAAAGTGTATGTTAAGAATGACTTCAACTATAAAAATAAGAAAGCACTAAAAAAAAAGAGAGAGAGAAATGAGCAAAATATTAACAGAATTATACCTTTATTATACTTCTCAGCATTTTCTTTAATAAACATGTACTACTTTTATAGTTTAAATATGTCTATGAATATATATGTATGTATGTACAGATATACAGATACAGATATACATCTTTTAGATCCCTCTGCTGTTTCTTGTCACAGACACATCACAGTGCTGAGATGAAGCAGCCCTGAATGTGTAGGTGAGCTTTTGAAACGCCTATCTACCCTACTCAGACAAAGGGAAAGCCAGACACCGGTCTTGAGCCCATGAACCTGGGGGGCCGTGACACAGCCCATCTCTCTTGACTCTAAAGACCCCTCCTTCCTATGTGCCTGACTGTGGATGGGCGAGTGGTGAGATGGAGCCTACCTGTCTCCGAATGCTGGTGGACTGTGCAGGTGCATTCTCTTCAAATTTGGCCAGCAGCTGGGTCGCCATGTACTTCACTTTGTTCTGGTTCCCAACAGAAACATCCATCCTCCTATCCGTCAGAGTGCTCACAAGTGTTGGTCTTTCTCCTCTGTGGCCCCGGGGAGCTTCCTCCTGAAGGACACCAAGCACCCAAGAACCAGCTCTGTTATAGGAGGCTCCTCCAAATGCTCTTCCCTCAAAGAAGAAATGTGGTCAGGCCCAAGCACGGAGGCTGACAGTTTTGCTTTAGATCAAGCTCAGTAGTTCTCTTCAAGGTTCTAATGTCCACATGGAGTCAGCAAAACTCTGGTACACAGGATAGTATAAAGAGGTACTCAGACGTGTGCTAGTAGTGTCATATCCCAGGAGAGCTAATGTCCTTCACCAAATGTGGGATTCTAACAGACAAGAAGGTTTGAGTGCACATATGTGTTATACTCTCTGAATGCTCTCTAGAAAATTAAACACAGGCAAAAGCCCTGACAAAAAGCATTTGCCCACAGAAATTCCCATAAAGGATGAATATGGCTAGATCTAGCAATACCAATGTGGAATTACAGATTTAAACCAAAAGGGTGCAATTTGGTATTATCATTCTAACAGATCCCACGTTACTCTCACCTCCTCTGATTGACTGGTCTTTCTCCTCTTTCCAGCACCATCCAAGTCCTTCTCCTTTTTATCCTGTACCAAGAGAGGAAGGAAACTGCATTATTCTAGTCCCCATACCTTGCCATTAGTTTTGCAGCCAGTATAAGATTCCTCCACACACCTTGGGAGAACGTTTTCGAGAGATGGTCTGTCCAAGTTTACTTAGGAAAGAGATGGGGGATTTCGTACTGGCTATCAAGACTGCTTTCTCCTCAGCATTCAGGTCCAAGGTGTCTGTAACAAAAATCAACAATATTTAAGGACAGCCCTTGAGGTTGCCAGAGAGTCCTGACCAGAATTACTCTCCTTGTAGGTGGCTCACAGAATCTCAGAGAGCTCCCAAGGTTTACTGGCTGTAATAGAACACGTGAATATTAGGGGGGAGCGCCACAGAGGAAACCACACTTGGGTCTACATGCTGAGCCTTCTCTTTTCCATCTATGTAAAATGGCTCTTTTTCCCCAACCTACTTCAGTTACAAAACCCTGCACTTTTGCTTTTCAAAAGGTGGAATCTGCATAGGATTATTAGTTATAGCAGAGTTCTGAAGCCTCACCTTTATGCTAATAACTTCAGGACAAGGAGGGAAAGAGAAATAGGAGTTACCTCGGGGTCTTGGGTTTTGGTATATGCAGATGCCATGCTGAGCTGCACACAATGGGGCGCTCCCAGAATGGGCATATTAACATTAGAGTTATGGATTTCTGTTTTAAGAACCACACGTCTTATCAGAAATAGCTATAGATGCCTAAGAGTACATAAGCTAGAAAGCACTGGAGGGTGGTATCATAAATTTTGTGGATTCCTATGTTTTATAAATAACAATAGTAATTTTAAAAGTAGTAAATAATAACTGAATCACTAACATTTATTAAGTGCTTTCATTTGCCAAACATT
Organism: Perodicticus potto; assembly: GCA_963574655.1. Classification (NCBI taxonomy): domain Eukaryota; kingdom Metazoa; phylum Chordata; class Mammalia; order Primates; family Lorisidae; genus Perodicticus; species Perodicticus potto. Next base: position 37,260 of record CAUYRH010117178.1, on the reverse strand, counting down.
TTTCTTAGCATATCACAATGTAATTATATATATTATCCCCGTTTTACATATGAGGGCTTCTGCACTAGTGCCTCCTGCGCCTTACCACTGGAGGGGAGCGAGTCCTTGAACATCTCGTAGAACTGAGTCAGGTACATCACCATGGACAGCTTGTCGGGCTCCCCTACGGAGGCCATTTCTTTGCCTGTCATGATGGGAGAAATGCCCAGTTCCTTCTCAGCAATATCAAAGGCCAGTTGGTTATTCTTCTCCACATTTTGCTCATCCAAAGAATCAAAATCTCTGAGAAACAGGACAAGGAAAATGTATCAAGATGGGTAGACTGTCCCCAAACCACAGAACACATGGAGTCATCATCATTTCCTCAATCTTTTGGCTAAAATCCAAGGTGCCACACATCACTGAAATCTGACCACAAACCTGTTTATCTCACCTCTTCTCTTTCCTTGTTTTTTACAAAGGAAATGCAGAGCATCCTTAAGAAGAAATGATTAAATATCTATCCAATAAAGGAAAAAAGAGGGGACAAGTTGAAAAACTTTCACTTTTCCAGTAACACAATTTTTTTACTAAAAAACATAAGCTCAAGAATAGGAAGTATCTTTAACATGTATTCTTTTGCACTTTGTGTGTGATGCATATTAAACTAATGTCAAATAATGACAAATACCGATTTGAGTAAGACTGCTCCTAAAGCCCTAGGATTATCACCCAACTTGGCTCTTAGACCTGATAAGCTATTAATGTACTAAATCAACTCTTATAATTCTTTTTCATCTTTTTTTTTTTTTTGAGACAAAGTTTCATTATGTCACCCTCAGTAGAGTACCATAGCATCAGAGCTCACAGCAACCTCAAACTCTGGGCTTAAGTGATTCTCTTGCCTCAGCCTCCCAAGTAGCTGGGACTACAGGAATCTGCCACAATACCCAGTTATTTTTTTGTTGTTGTTATTCTTGTTGTAGTTGTAGTTGTCATTTGCCTGACCCAGGCCAGGTTCGAACCCAGCAGCCCCGATGTATGTGGCTGGCGCCCTAACCGCTGAGCTACAGGCACCGAGCCGAACTCTTGTAATTCTTATTTAGCCTTCTCCTTAGGGGGAAATTCCAAAACTTTCCTCAAAAGATTTTTTAATCCATTTGTTAAATTTCCTGAGTTTTCCCAAGTATTTAGATAAATAAACATTTCCTACTGGATTTTAAGCTTCTTGATACCCAGAGTAAGAACTGATGGCATTGTTCTGTAGGCAATTTCAAGATAACCTGGCAGCCCTTATTTTGTGTTAACCTCCTGACCTGATAGCATTTTTTCAAATTCCTTTTCCCTGTAGGTTAAGCTTATTAAACTGAGGAGACTCATCTTGAATGAACTCGCTGTAGTCTAAACAGTGCCAATTACCTCCTCATTGCTTTGTCTTCTGCTGTGAGTTAATTCCCCTACCTAGATCTTCTCTAGGCAGCCTAATCTAATAGGACACGTCCCCTTGCCCCCACACCTTCCCTCCACTCCATGTGCTAGGCTCCCTCAACAACTGCCTGCATCCTTTTTTTCTTGCCTTCCCTTTGGAAGATAGCTGATTCACCTGGTCCATACTCTGAAGCACTTTAGTACCACAGATCACCATCTTTGTCAAGCTGCTCTCCCTCCCCCAAACCCCTTCCTTTAGTGGAAGTCACAAGCCCTGTTTTCATTTACCTTTTACTAACTCCAATGAGCTAAGAGACATGAATGCCAGAGGTCATTTACCATCACCCAAGCACATTAGAAATCCCCATTTTTCATCCCGTGAAAGGCTGTTTTTATTAGCTCTTGCTTCGTTAGCTTACCACTATCATATAAATAAGGGCTGTCTTTTACAATTCCTTAAGCAATCATTAAAACAAAACAAATAGACACTAGGCCCTTAAGTGGACCTAATGATAAAAAAGGACAAGCAGCCAAAATAATCCAACCTTCTCTGCTTCTGTTTCTGAATCTTTTTGTTTGGCTTCCATGGTAACAAATGCTGATGGGGGAAATCTGAGGGCACTGGTCTCTGTAGCTGACCTGGGGTCCTCCTAGTATACACTGGCCACAGTACACTGATTCTATAGACAAGGGAGTGGGGAATGGCCAGAGATGTTACTAGCACAGGTGGGTAGGACAATGTCAGTTTTGTGGGCCTGACAGAGTATGTTTGCAAAAAAATGTGGTCTTTAACAAAAAGAAAATGTCAATGAACCACCATAAATTGGGGAAGTATTCATTGTTTTTTGTTTTGTTGGTAGTGACATATTTGCCTTCAGCTAGCCAAATGTTCTAGCCAGGTTTCTCTTGTGATCAAGAGGGTTTGAGAGATAGTTGGCTAAAATGAAGAGTTCAACCCAGGGCCAATAAACAGTTTTCCTCTGTGTGAAGCTAATAGGCCCACATGGGTGTTAACACCAGTTTTTAACTTATGAGTACTATGGTTTTAAATATTTAGCTCATCATTTCTGGGTTGAGCTATATAATACATGACATATAGACCTTTTTTTTCGTTGTTTTTGTTTGAGACAGAGTCTCACTTTGTTACCCTGGGTTAAGTGTGATGGTGTCACAGCTCACAGCAACCTCCAACTCCTGGGCTTAGGCGATTCTCTTGCCTCAGCCTCCCAAGTAGCTGGGACTACAGGTGTCTGCCAAAACGCCCGGCTATTTTTCGTTGCAATTTGCCTGAGGCCAGTTCAAACCCGCCATCCTTGGTATATGGGGCCAGTACCCTACTTGCTGAGCCACAGGTGCCACCCCCAACATATAGACTTTTAAAAAGAACTAAATCTAAATCTCTGCTTTCTAGAGGAAGTGTCTTATTGTTTACCTTATTCTAGGAGAAAGGATAAAATCTGTATACTTGAAAGGTACTTCGAGATCATTGTAGAATATGAAATCAAACAAAAGTTGGTCAGGACTTACATCAGATCAGGACGGTATCTGTGGATAATTGCACAAAGGGCCAAGCCGCTTTTCCAAGACATGGTAAGATCTGTCACATTTACCCCTGCGTAGCCATCTGTCTGCCTCTGGCACCAACCCAGTAGTTTGCTTGAACGAGCTACAGATTCTGAAACAATAAAAATTATTATTGGAAGTGTGGTCACCTGGTAACCACAGGCCACAGGATCCTTGCTGCAGTACATATATCCAGTGTGAAAAATTACTCAGTGTAGGGACAAAATAGTTATTACAAGATTTCAAAAGAAAAGTGAATAAATTCATGGACCTGGTATCATGATAGGGAGATTATAGGTAGATGAGAAACTACCAATTTATCCAGACTCTGAGGTCAATGACCCTCCCCCTCAAAGACTGATAAATCACACCTGGGGCGGTCTGGTCCTGACCATGCTGAAGCCCAGTGGCCTGGTGGCACTCATGGACCCTTACTGAAATGGAAGAGTGCCACCTACTGAGTGATCACCCTCATTTGCACAGTTCTAGGATTTCCCTAGAGTGTTGCTTGGCAAATGGCTGAGGAAGCCTTTTCTCTCCAAAGTAACAGATAAGAAAAGTTCCATTCTATCTAGCAGCACATTCAACTAAAAGCAAAGTCTTACTCTTACACTTTCCAAGGCAGCCAGCAATTTGCCAAGTGAAGAAACTCTATACAGTTGCACTGACAAAGCCAAGAACCCCAGATAATCCCTCAGACCAAGTCTGGCACCTTGTATTATAAATTGTCACATCTTAAAAAACTGAATAGGCAAACGCATGTTTTATAGTTCTTCGGTAAGTCTCCTGAAACCCAAATAAACTTCATAAAAATCCCTTTCTTACTTACATGAAAAAAGCTCTGAGATGAAGCATTTCAGAGAATCTGTGAACTCCTATTTGTGTCCAAGAAAGCCTGTTCCCTTACCTAAAGCAGCTGAAAATATTTAGCTTTGTACTAAGTCATTTAGTGATTTGTGAACATAAGATAAAAACCGTGTATCATAAAAATCTTGTTTCATTTAAGTCCTTCACAGTGAAAACATACCCTGAAACTACAGACAGATCTACTTCTAGTGCCATCTCTTGGCTCAGAAATTAACTTTATTCAGATGCCTCCCAAGTCTGTATATCCAACCATCCAATACATATTGGACAACTTCAGTATTCTAGGCTCTAAAATAAGAACAGTAACTAAAGATACACTCTCTGCTTTCAAGGAAATGATGGCCCAGTGGAAAAAAATGAAAATGTTTCCAAATGCCTATTGGTCCTCCTATCCACCTCAATATACCAAAAGCATGTCAAATTCAAAATGTCCAAAACACAATTCACAACTTCTCCCGTACCTTCTTGGCTCTCCCCTGCCTTACCCACACCAATGTAAAATCATCCACAAACATCTGCCTCTTGCCCCACAGGGCAATCAACTGCCCATGCCTATGGATTCTGGCTCCTTAACATCTGTCACATAATTCCAATGGCAACGAGCACCCACTACATGCTAAGCACTATAATAAGCACTTTCTGTACTCACAGAACCCTCACAATCACCTCCCATTTCATAGACCAAAAAACTCAAATTCAAAGATGTTAAATCATCTTTTCAAGACCATACACTTCACAAATAGCAAAGCTTGGACTAGGACCCAGTTTTATCTGGCCCCAAAGTCCAAGTTCTTCTCTACCACCCTCTCCCTTTTCCATCCCCAGCTTTAGGACCAGATTTGGGCTTTTCTCATCCTTAGCCTGACCACTGCACTGCATTTCTAACTCATCTCCCCATCTCTGGCATTTCCCTTGTCTAGGCCTCCTTATGTACTCAGATGTGCTCACTTACTCTCCTTTCAAAACACCTTCGGTATATACAACATACAGAGTGGCTATCACCTTTCTCACTGAATCCTGCCAGCGTTGCAGGACCTAGCTAAAATGCCACCAATTCTTCTGTAGAGTCTTCCCCCCAAGACTCTCATGCTCTCTCTCTCTTTCTCCCCACACCCCTTCCAGATATAGGATTTATCTCTATACTGTCTTAACACCTTACTTAGACCAAGGTAATTGTTATTGTGGGGGTCTGCTTTGTGCATTGAGCTAGCTCTGTGCTCAATAACAAGGGAAGATTTCTCTGACTAGCTTATCTGCATTTCCAAGGCCATTGCCAGAACTCACCATTTCGAGTCAGCTTTGGGGTAGTTCGGGAATTCACCAGGTTCTCCATTTCCAGATGAATATCTTTTGTTTCTCCAGTATCATATAAATGGCGCACCTGGCAGAAAGTTACCAAGTCAAATAGAATGAAAATCAACATCGGATAATAAATTCCCACCTCAGAGCAGAATGGCGAAGATTAAAGAGTAGGATAGCAGGTTGGAAAAAGTTTAGAGAGAAATTACAATGATGACCATTATATCCTTTATGGAATGAGGTGGAGTTACAGAGAAACAAACACATATTAACTGTAAGGAGTGCTAAAACTTAGTTACTTGACTACGGAGGTCCCTGTTGGATCATGACGCTGCCTGTTAACAGCAGGTTTTACAAACTACTATAAGAACTTACTACAGGTATGTACAGAAGACCTAAAGATGTAAACTTCAAGTAGAGGGCAAATTAAAAATTACACTAGAATATAGGCAAATATATCAAATGGGCTGCTTTCTAACAATTGCTCTACTCTGGGATTATTACAGTTTGTAAGAGTCATCCTAACTGTAGATCAAAGCTTTAGAGATTCTAAAAAATACATTAATATTTTTAATATATAAAAAAAATCAACTCAGATGAAAATATCTCATATTGTAAGTGAAGCCCGCATACTGTACCCCATGAGTGAATTAATGTACACAGCTATGATTCAATAAAAAACAAAGAAAAAAATCAACTGACAGGTCGCACCCGTAGCTCAGTGGGTAGGGCACTGGCCAAATATACCGAGCCTGGCAGGTTCGAACCTGGCCTGGGCCAGCTAAACAACAATGACAACTGCAACAACAACAAAAAATAGACAGTCATTGTGGCAAGCGCCTGTAGTCCCAGCTACTTGGGAGGGTGAGGCAAGAGAGGAAGGGAGGGAGGGAGGACGGACTGACAGTAATAATATCTAGTAATAATAGTAATAATATCTTTCAATGATCTTGTGCGTAGGGAGGGATTATTACCCCCATTATTCAGGTAAAGAAACTGAGGTTCAGAGAAAGTGAAATGACCTGTCCAAATCACAGGTAATTGGTGCAATAAGGCAAGTGGAAGTCACATCTCCTGACTGCTGGACAGGTGCTCTTTCCCCTATAATACATAATTTGAATCAGGAGGTGTGGGATAAAGTCCTGACCCACCATTTTTTTGTCATGTTTGATCTTATGCAAGTCAATCAACAATGCTATGTCTTAGCTGCTCAATCTGTTGATGGAAAATAATGTGAAAATAGCATTTACTACCACCAATTTAAAGAGAAATCTACTTGACTTACTAAAAAAAAAGTGTCCTATATATATCTGGTACTAATAGTTTTATACATTTCAATATATCAGAGTTTTAACCATGCGCCTAGATGCAGATAAAAGAACTAGAAGGCTCTTACCTGGCTTGGTCGAAGGAAGTTGATGTTAATATTGGGATACCTAGTGACAGGGTCGATGCTGTATTGGCTGAAGTTTTTACTCACATTCTCAGGGGTGGTCTGAGGCAGCAACCTATAAATACTTTCCCTGCAATGATATATAACAATATACTCAGAGCAGTGACAAGCAGCTCTCTCCATTTATATTATTTTTGTTTTCTGGCAGTATACCAAATTATCTAAAATATACAACAAATCCTCATTCTCAACCAGTTTCCCCAAACCCTGTACCAGCCCTTGTTTCCCATACCCGCCGCCTCATTCATCCCATGGGCACTGACTGGTTAATAAGAGTCAAGGAGAAGAACAGGTACAATGTCCTGAGCAGTAAGAACAGCCTGATTCTCATTTAAAAGGCAACTAATTTAGTGGGTTTTTTTTTTTCAAGTGCACCAATATTTACTTTTAAGTTTTAAATAAAATCACAGATGAAAGAAGAACCTGCCACCACGTTTAACTAGAATGCCTTAAGTAACAATGATAAAAGGGTATCAATAACTGATTGCATCCTAGAAATCTTGTCTCTCTAGTTCTTCTGATTAGTTCTTTATCATCCAGAAAATCCTAGGATTTTTATATCATTTACAAAAATCTGCTTCAAAACATCTGATATTTAGGGATTTGAGAAATGTTTATAAGCAGTTTGGTGTTTGCTTTGAATTCAAAACCACTTTTTATTTCTTCTCCATCAATAATAAATTTGATTTGGGAAGGGATATGAAAAGAGCAGTAGATTAAATCTTTAGGTTTCTATGATTTTATGAAATAATATCTTGCTGTCCTCTCTTAAACATGAAAACATCTTTAGTTAAGAGAGGAGAAAGAAAAGGAAGAGCTTGAACCACTCCTTCTCCCAGTTTTCTCATGGAAGGGACTCAGGGTTATTTCCCATTACCTCTCTGCTAGGACTTCCAAGGGGCTTGTTCCTAGTGACCAACTTCGTACCATCCAGGCAGAGTCCATAGCAGCTAGAAAGCCCCGGGCTATTCCTGTTCCCATTGGCCAGAAAGGCTGTGAGGGAGACATAAAACAAAGAATTAAAATAAATTACCTTTTAAAACAGGAAAACTAAGGAATAAAGAGTGTGTGCTATTAACAGTAGTGTTTGGCAACTGTTCTGATAATGAACTTCTCTACTCTTCTAGTTAGGAGGGGCAAGGCACAAAACTTGCAGAATTTCCAACCATACTTACTAAAGCTCTCAGCAGCATGTGACTCTTCCCTACTTCCTATAACTTCTACAGGGAGCTGACCTATGCTGCGCACCCTGGATGCCCAGATTCACTATTACTGCCTCCACTAAAAAGCCCTGACATCCTCAGCACTCACCTCTAGGAGGCTGTCACCAACCAGAGCTACTAATAACTGATGTCCGTTCTGCTCCCGCACCAGGGCGGCATTCTCGGAGGCATACATACAAGTGAAGTCAAACATGGCCACGTCCGGCTGCCCATAGTGATTGATGGCAAAGTCCAAAGACGGCAGCTGCTGCTGGGTGGAGAAGTCTGCTGCCTCCCTGGCATAGCTGAGTAGAGCCTCTTGGTCCACATTCTCTCGGGAAAGCAAGAGCTCTGTGTCAGCGTAGTCCTGTCTCCAGAGAGAGAAGAGGCTCGAGATGGAAAAGCCCCAGCAGGGAACATAAACTCAGCCAGCCAGAATCGTGTCACCCACAGCAAACAGAATGTGGTTTCACGACTTTTCCCTCACCTAAAGTGACTTTGCATTCCCAAACCAAATCTTTTACACAATTTAGAATGGGTGGGAGGAGGGCTCTTTTACCAGTGCTGTCACAAACATATTCTGTCTAAAAACATTGCTATCTAAAAACATATTCTTAGCTCTTCCATTTCCTTGAAGCAAATCGCTTCTCCCTTCTTCCTCCTGTCCAATTCATTTCACAGAGTTGTTCTGAATATCATATAAAAGAATTTAAGAAATGGTACTCTTGTGAACTGAAAGAGCATTTTATAATTTGTTATTGTCAACAATCATCTTTGGAGTGGTAAATGGTTTTTGGCAAACAGGACCATGTGACAGGCTCAGCCTCATGTAGTACATCAGACCTGGAGGAAGAACCCAGAAGCCTTCGTGGCAAAAGGACACAGAGGTGGGAGCAACAGTGGTACAAAGGAGGCTGGGAAGGAACATACCAAATATGGAACAGAGGTTTTCAAAATAATATGTAAGATTCTGAAAGGCTCTATAGAAATCCACCAATAAAGAAGAACAATGATGAGAGAAGAGGGGCTTTTCATATAAAGGACTACAAAACTCCTTTGCTGTTTTGGAGGCTCCTGGTACACTGAGCCAAGTGTTTATTCTCTTAAAGTAGAGCCTATGGTTTTCAAGTGCCCCTCATGTACTTTCAACCACCACTACAAGATGCTAAAAGTCAAAATACAAACACTCAAGTTGGTTCTGGGAATACTGTTTGTTCAACATTGAGCAAGTGGCCACAAAGGGTTTAGTTAGTGTGTAGCAGCATGCACAGAAAACATGGCCCCTGCTCTCTAAAAAATTTACAGAAAGGAAAAGTAAATCTGGTCTTGGCATTCTCCATTGTTTCTATCTAATTTCTACTAATAACCACTATTCTGTCTTGATGGTAGATTTAGGTCTTAACTTAGTCCCAAGGCATACAACCACTTCACTAGGTATTTCATTATAAATAGCAATGTAACCCCAACAGAGCCCCAGACAATCATCAGACCACTTCTACGAGGCGTCCAACCAAACACATCTTGCTTATGCTCTTGGCAGCGAGGCTATACAAACTGCTTTGTCCTGCTTCTCCCTGCACACACAGGACCACTGTGCTAAGAAGCAGGCACAGGGGTCTGGGTGGAAAGGAGCTTCATGCAGCAGGCACGTGCTTGTCATCTGCTCCTCATCCTGTACATGGGTTATACATGAGATAGGGCTTGTAAAACTCCAGGCAGGGAAAGAGGTCTAAGCCCAGATTCTTATTTCCTGTATAATCAATTCATGAATATATGGGGATCTCTGTTTCTTCTTTGTATTGCTGCATAATTCACTTTACACCCCAACTTATCACCCAAAGAAAAAGGATTCCCTGAAGGGAATCTGGTGGGAATTACATAGGCCTGAATTAGCATGTTTGGTGCCTTTTTGCTTCCACCTTCTCGTCACATGGTGACAATAATTCTCATATTTAGACCAATAAGACTAAGTAATACTTTTTAAAAAAAAAAAAAAACCTCTTTAAGGAACCATCTATCCTATGGTTCTCAGATTTCATAATTCAAGATCATCATCTCAGGGTATGCTGTGCAATTATCACCTAGAAAAATGGCTCAGCTAGATGTGGCTAAAAATGGATATTAAAGCCCTTGGTGTCCAGTCACAGAGACCTAAGTATACTCTGATCTAGTTGATGTGGACTGGACCTCTGATATCATGACTGAAGTAACACCAGAAACATTGGCAAGCTTCCACAAACACTGATTATTGCTTCTGAGTCAAACCCTTCCCTTCTGTCACCCCCCAAAGGTAACCTACTAACCAACCAATAATTGGTTATATATGGAATTCACTGGAACCACAAACCAAATCACCTAAAATTAGACTGAGTATGCATTAAATACTATCTTTGAAACAGTCCAACAGCAGGAGGAAAGGTGCGGTACAATACTACTGACACAACACTGGCCATATGCTGATAACTATTAAAGCTGGATGATGGGCACGTGAAGTTTAATTATATTATTTTCCCACTTTTATTAACATTTGAATTTATCCATAACAAAAGTTGTTAAAGTTAAACTGAAAAACAACAGGGGTTTTACCAGGAGATATCTTCAGGGCTCACTTTCATTCCCTTGTAGGAATAACCCATCAGACAATAAAATTCTTTCTCTTAGTGATCATATTAACTAGTTCAACAAGAGAGATTTGAAGGAAATCCATTGCTCACATGCAGTATCACCCCTTTGTCCAGTAAACTCTGCTTTTTGGCTGTCATAACAAAATAATGGGTGTCATCTTTGTAGTAGACGATGTTCTCCAAATCAATACCTGGGACCAGAAAACAAATATGTGCATGTAAGAGTTTGCTGAGAAAAAGGTTCATCAGGCAGCCAGAAACGTTACACATGGGTTGTACATGAGATAGGGCTTGTAAAACTCCAGGCAGGGAAAGAGGTCTAAGCCCAGATTCTTGTTTCCTGTATAATCAATTCATGAATATATGGGGATCTGTTTCCTCTTTGTACTGTTGCATAATTCACTTTACACCCCAACTTATCACCCAAAACAATGAGTAAATGGAACTATACAAATGAGGAAAATAAAACAAAACAAATCAAAAAGAAGCTAACCTCTGCAGGAGGGCTTGGGTTAGTTATCAGGTCAAATCTCTTTGATAGTCAAGGAAATTGGAGGAATCTCCTAGATTCTTAAGAACAAGATAGACAATTCAATGCCTAGAAGCCAAGAGTGAACCACTGACTTAATTTAATTAGTCTAAAAATAGATGTGCTGGGAAGAAATTAAGTTCTAAAAAACAGAGAATAAAGGCACCGTTACCAAAATATCTAAGTGAATCTATTCAAAGCTATCAGACAACAATCTCATTCCTATCTGGCACATGGTTTGCTTTCAAGCTCAAACTGGTAGTAAGAAAGAAGACCACACACTAATACCTAAAGTCAGGTTCTCAGTCAAACCAGAGAACTACTGAGCAGCAGCACGCTACACTGAGAAACCGCAGGAAAGAGTAAAGCACTGGGGAAGACTGGTGAAAGGCAGAATTGAACATTTTAAAACATGTAAGTAGGTAAAGAAAAAACTCAGACCAGCCCCATCACTGGGATGGGGATTAAGAACACTAGAGTAGGAGACAAGTTCTGTGGGAAGCCTCACACAAAGGACAGGCAATGGGAGTCAAGAGAAAGCAGGGGCAGACCACGCGGGAATGACACCAATGGCTACCCATCCTACCAACTCCCAAAAGGAAAGTAATGAGTGGTTATTTGAATTTTTATCCTTATTGTTTTGGAGGTATCTATACCAACCTGTGGCTTCCCTCAGTTCCTGGAAAAATTTTTGGTTGAATATAAAAGCCACACCACTGATCTCTTCCACTTTGGCTTCCGCTGTTGTATTTCGGTTAATAAAATTTGCTGTGATGGCAATGGCTAGTTTGCCACGAAATTCTTTTCGCCGAAATCCTGGAGGGAAAGAAATTCTCAGAGGTGGCAATAGTTGGCTAAACAGGAAGGAAGACCAAACGAAAGGGGGTGTTGAGGAAGACCTTAGGGAAAGTGAGGGATAACAATCAATGGAAACATTTTATGGCAGCTCCTATATCTGAAAATAAGGAGTTTGCCTACCAAAGAATATGACAATTCTGGAAAGAAGTCAGTCTCCCACAAGATTTGCAAACAATGCGAAACATAACTAACCAGACTATTACTCAGTATTAGGGATTTCACTTAAAGGAGGTGGGTTCTCATTTATGAACATATAGATTAAATCCTGCAGTGGGGGCTCAGTGCCCATAGCATAGTGATTACGGTGCCAGCCACATACACCATGGCTGGTGGGTTCAAACCAGCTGGGGCCAGCTAAGTAACAATGACAACTGCAACAGAAAAAAATAGTCGAGCATTGTGGTGGGCGCCTGTACTCCCAGCTACTTGGGAGGCTGAGGCAAAAGAATCACTTAAGCCCAATAATTTGAGGTCTCTGTGAGCCGTGGCGCCACAGAACTCTATCGAGGGCGACATAATGAGACTCTGTATCAAAAAAAAAAAAAAAAAAAAATCCTGCAATGGTGTCAAGCATTCCAAGTATGGCTGGGCCCTAACACGAGAGGCCTATAAGAAGCAGCCCAACTATGACCTGGCTAGAGGAAGGCAGGCTTGCTATTCAACTAGAGTGGATAGCACATACACAGACTCTCAGAAGAATGAACACTGGTGACACAAACTCTCAGCCAGTGGTAGGACAGGGCCAGCCTTCACTCTGCCACAAGTAGGCAAAGGAGCATAAATCAGTACCTTCCAAGGTGTTCCTTCGGCCATCCCCTCCGATGATTACTTCAAATTCATACTCTGACACGGGATGAGTTTTGGGATGCACTAGTGCCCGCCAGCCTATCCCTGTGGACCAAAGCCAAAAGGGAGGTCATTACCCCAGCCACATTCACACATCCAAGAACATGTCTAGACACCCAGGCATAGAGACCGCACAAAACCCCTAGCCAAAAACACTACATGTAAAAAGCACCGGGGACAAACCACAGAAAGAACGAACCTTGAAGGGGACTCACAAGGGACCTCTGGTCCCCACCATGCTAGGGACTGTGATGTCCAATTCTATGTCTAAGGCCTCAATAGTAAGCCAAGTCCTCAGGGGCACAGGCTGCACATAGGCAGACACCCCCTTCGCTAGTGCTGAAAATGATTCCCAGGTGCCTCTAGTTTTCTCCCTTTCCTCACCCCTCAATGACTTTTTAAGCCTTCTTCAACTTATCCAATCCAACTTACGTTCATTCTCTTGGTCTTCAGGAGGCTGTACAAGTCCTTGGAATTCTACATTGACATGAATTTCAATCCCTAGGATCAAGGCTACTTTCAACAGTATCAGCTGGAGCTGACGGATACCTGGAGAAAACACAAAGATTACATTGGTGGGACGCATGGAGAAGGTGGTACCTGTCAGTAGCTGCCACTCAGGCTTGCAGACCTCCACCTATGTATCCTTCATTCAAATTCACAAAGCCTTTTGTAGCAGGAAACATTTTTCCAAGTCATGCTCTCTAACTTCTTTCTTCCTTTTCTTTAAGGACAGATATGATCTGCTGGAAGAGGTTCTAGAGAGACATGTGGCCACTCCTACCTCTTGGGTGAGGTGTTCTGATAGTCAAAAGCTCTGAGACAACATGGGTTGTGGCTAACAGGAGAGGCTACCTTCCATCTTCCCCTTATCCGATCAGAGCATCATACTAGTGGCATCTATAATCCTGACAGGACATGACACTTACCACAGGAGACAGAAGATGTGTGCCCATGGATCTGATGCAGAGCTGCTGCGTGACTCCCTGAGACACTCAGCTTCTCTCTCATCCCATGCCCTCACTGACCTTCAGACATTCTTAGAAGGTGAGTAAAGGAGATCACAACCCAACCATATCTTACCATCCCCCGTCCCACCACCAATCTACAACTGTGGAAACTGAGGCCCAGAAGGACTGAAAAATCTTGCTCATTATCACAGTGAGATTTATGTATGTATTCAAAGTCTAATGAATACCTGTCGGGTACCAGACATTAAAATAATTTCAGGCACACAAAGATCACAATCTAGTCCCTGATCTAAGACCCTCTCAGCACCCTCCTACTCCAATAAATCCTGCCACACAGAAGGCAGAGAAATCCACTGAATTAATGACCCTTAGTCTTCTCTTAGGACCAAATTTACCTGTGGCCCATGACTAATCTTCTAGAAGCACATGCAAATCCTCCTCCTCTAAGTTATCTTGGTTATTTTCCCCAGCTCACTGCAACCACCACCCTTCTGAGTCACACTACCAAAGACTCATTAAATCCTGTGCTAGCACACATTTTATTTTTGCAGACAACTGTGGGTTCCAAGATGCTTTACAAATTACAGCCCAACAGATGGGCAATGCTCCCTCTGCCAGAGGAATGTGGCGGCTGTTGGCCAGTGTTTGATAAATTGGCACCACTGCTTCAAACAGCACAAGGCTTAAGTAGCCTTGATCCTAGGGTTGAATATATTTATAGGACACATCTGGAGGAGCCCAGAACAAAGGTTCCTTGATAAGGCTTTCTTGGAATCATTAATGATAATCAATAAAAAAGATTTCAACTTTATAACACAGACACTGTCACTTCTGAATTGCTTTTCAGACTGGCCACTTACAGTCAAACAAACACCATTGACTACATTAACTTGTATTTATATTCTACAGTAGCTCAGAAAAGCACAAGCCTAAGCTGAGCTTGGTGATGACAAGAGCGTAGCAGGAGCTATTCTGGCTGTAGACCTCACGAGAACCATCTTACCAAAGGAATCCCATTGTTAACTTGCCATTCATGACCAAGCCAGGACTCGGCTTCTTTTCTAATGTGGCTGCTCCAGGACTAGGTCCCACAGCACCTTTTCTTACAGTAGCAGAGGATATACCAGACCATGAGGCAGAGAGTTTCATGCCTGCATACTTCTTCCACTGGACTAAGAACCACTGAGGATCCAGGCCCAAGTTGGTCGTCTGTTTAATGCCTAGCCCCAGCGTGAATCCCAAGCACTGCAAGTGCTCAGCAAGAGTCCAAGACCTAACTTAGAAATTTTGGGACCAAAATGGACTTTTCATAGGAGTACACTTATTGTTAAAGAGTCCTAGATTATAGAATCTTATGGAAGGTTTTTTCACTCCAAGTGGAGTGTGCTTGCTACCAGATGAATACTAGTAAGATTAGAACAAATTGGGTTGAGTATGAATTTCTTAGATAGTCTATCTGTCCCTTTCTACTAAAAAGTGGGCATGGCTAGGGGTGGAATTCTGCAGGAGAACTGGTTCTACTTACTAATATGGTCGATGGCTCCAGCACAAAACTTGCCATAGAACTTCTTGGCACCCAGACCTCGCAGATCATGTATGGTAAATGGCCAGAGATGCAAGACATTGTTGCGAGAGAAGGCATCTCGTTTCTCAATAACGACCACCTTAGCTCCCAGTAAGGATAAATCAATGGCTGTGCGGAGACCACAGGGCCCAGCTCCAATGATGAGACACTGAAAAACACAGCTGCTTTCAGGGACAAGGCAGCATCTCTTGAGAAACATTTCTAGAGAAGTTTTGTGATCTTACAACCATCATTTCCTAAAGCCCCCAAATAGGGCTATTCTCCCCACTATCAAGAAACCACCCATCTGGGTCATAGCAGAGCACCTGCAATGGCTTGAGAATCAAGCTAACAATTGCTGTGGACAGAGAAGACTCTGAATTGTCAGTGCTAGACACAAACTCAGCACATATTCACCTTGGACAGCCTGTAAGGCCCATAGATCTGCAACATATTTAAACAGGTCATCATTTCAATAGATAATTTGAAAATCACATCTACTCTTACATCAGCAGGAAAGGACCTTTTAGAAGATTTCTAAGTCATGCAGATTTCTGTCTAAGGAGACAAAGATTATTAATACACAGTCTGGGCAATCTTAGGGTCCTAGAATGGTTCTACCACTCGAGGAAACTCTCAAGCACCAGAGTTTTATGTGCTGAATGAGTTCCAAAATCCCCATTTCTAGGGCAGCGCCTGTGGCTCAGTGGGTAGGGCGCTGGCCCCATATACCGAGGGTGGCGGGTTCAAACCTGGCCCCGGCCAAACTGCAACAAAAAATAGTCGGCTGCCTTATCATGGACGGGTTGGGGGGGGTGGGGAAATAATGTAATGAAGAATAATAAAATACATGTATTTAAAAAAAAAAAAAAAAAAAATAGTCGGGCGTTGTGGCGGGTGCCTATAGACCCAGCTACTCGGGAGGCTGAGGCAAGAGAATCACCTAAGCCCAGGAGTTGGAGGTTGCCTGGAGATGTGATGCCACAGCACTCTACCGAGGGCAATAAAGTAAGACTCTGTCTCAAAACAACAACAAAAAAATCCCCATTTCTAGACTGAAAGTCCAGGGAGATGATAATGAAAATCCACACTCCAGAGAAGTACTCAGGATGAGACTGGACACTTAACCAGTTTGCATTGTATGTGCAAAAGGAAGACATGCGATTTTTGGTTTTGCATTCCTTTTGTTCTTAATAAAAGTCCAGTACTCACTCATAAAAGTCATGTCTTCAAATTTATTGAATTTTGCTGATGAAAATGCAAATCCACTGGGGGCTGCTGTCTAGGTATCCACGAAGGGCAAATTAAAGCTTGTAAAAGGACATAACAGCATAGCCATGAAGTCATTTGAAAATTTGTGTCCCTGCCAGCTTTTCCAAGGAGGGAAGCAAGAAATATATTTTCCTTTTCCACTTCCTTGTATCTACCTCTGCAGAGGTGAGTGCACATCTCATGTCTCTGCCTAGGCCTATCTCTCTCAAGGAAATTCTATTTATCTACATTGTGAGGAAACAACAGAAATACCTTTGGCTCACAAAGGCCTTGCTTACGCATCCAGACCTTTGGAACACAGATAGGAAGAGGTCTGAAGCTCTTGTGGGAAATTCTCAAGCTGGCAAGTACTATGCCTTACCAGTTACCAAGTATAGAATGATGACTTTGTAAAGATGGTATGCCAAGAACCAGAAAGACATGTTCAGACAGGATGCTAACAGGGCTTGACTAAGTCCCTGCTACATGCAAGGACTCCTAACTGGGTAACATTCAAAGACAGCATTAGCAAAATAAAAAGTTCCAATGCCACTTGACTTCAAGGTTGCTCTTAAATAGTTGAAACTTAGAATGTTCAATATGTAAATGCATGAAATATGTTTAGAATAGAGTCTGGAACATGGGAGTCAAATAAATATGGGTCACGGATCCACAAACTTCAACAACATAGAAGCCTGACTTCCTACACTAGGTTGTGGCTAGACTCTGCTGGTTTTCACCCAGTCTACCCCTACTTAATCATTTTCTTTGGTATTTAAATTTTCATGTCAGTGACTCCAGGGCCAAACAGTAGCCAAACTCTTACCTTGGTGTTAGTACATGCTTTTCCCTTTTTGTAGTCTTTGTGACTGCCCCGTTTGTCCAACTTTGCCCAAAGGGCTTTGGCTTTCCAGTAGTTGAGCTTGGACTTGAGCTTGTGATAGAAGGAGCGGTAGTCCTTAGGTTTCAGTTCCAGGTGGTCACAGAGGTCTTGGAAAGCCTTGAGAGTTCCTTTGCAAGTGGTGGCCTGGACAAACCGGTCAAAGAGGACATGAGCTTGGTTCATTGTCTCATGCTTCCTCTCCTCCATGCTGCCCACCCTCAGCAACCTCTAGAGAGGGCTGTGGGCTGGCCTTGGGTCCACCTGACACTGTCACGTTAATCTAACATAAAGAGAGAAAGATAAAGAAATGGTCAGTATTTCTGTCTCTACAAACATTTTCTAGGGGCCATACTCATTTTCACATGGGGGTTCCTAAGTGTTAATGCTCACTCATTCAACAACTATATACTGCACACCTGCAATACTCCAGGCCCTCTCCAGACACTGCGGATGGAGAGATGGTAAGATACCTCTTGCTTTCAAGGATCTTACAGTCTTGTAGATGAGACAGACATACAAGCTTAATGTTTCAATGTCCTATACTAAGTGCCACTATAGAGAGAGGCACAAGGGTCTGGGAAACACAGAGAAAGAGAATCTAAATCACAGGGAAGCAAGGTCCCCACTGAAGATGAGCCTCTATGAGGCGACAGCCAAGTCTTTCAGATAAACTTTAGCCAGGCAGGGAAGAAGTGAGGATACCGGAAAGTAAAACAGACAGGCCTCCAAGTGACTTGTGCAGACCAAAGAGTCACTCACAGATCCCCAGGTTTCCAGCTTAGGTTGCTGAGTAAACAGTAACACCAGATGGGCGAAGGATTAAGGTAGAATCGCCCCTTCATGAGGGTGCAGTGGGAGTTCCCTTTCCACCTATTCCGCTCGAACTCCCCAAGTGCACGTGCTCACTAGGCAGTTGGGTATGAGCATGAATCTCAGGAAGTGGCTAGTGACACAGATCTATATTCGGAGTCACTTGCACACAGGTGGTGGCTGAACCTATTAAAAAGTAGGTAAGGTCAACAAGGAGAGTCTGTGGAGAGAAAAGAGCTGCGGATTCTGGATGAGTTCTGGGAAGCACCAACCAAGAAGAGGCTGCAAAGAAAGACAAGTCCTCTAAAACTATTACGAGAAACGGTGAAGAGAGGCCTAAAGAGATCTACGGTGGTGCCACCAAAGTCTAAGAAGCAGAAAGGTCAGAAGTGGCAAAGTCAGTGGGGATTTAAAGAACCCAAAAAGTACTGCCACTGTGTGTGGTACAGTGTGGGGAGATTTTATAGCCATTTTATTTTGCCCACAATCACATTTGACAATAACATTCATCATATCTATAACTTCTATTTACCAAAAATATCCAAACACCTACCATCCCATATGTCTGTTGGGCAGAAGCTTGAAAATAGAAGATGGCAACATATATGCTTCTTCATCCACTCACCACCTTGGCCCTGCTCCATCATTTTTGTACCACATTCTATGATCATCAGTACAGATACTATTACTGGGAGGTAGGAAACAAATGGTCAGAGAGCAAAACTAAGCCACTGGAGAATAGAGAGTAGGTTGGAACAGTGGGATAAGCATGGCCATGGCACTGAGGCCACACATGCCAGACCCTGGCTGCATGACCCTGGTTAGTCACTTTGTCTCACAAGGCCTCAATTGCCCTTGCGTAAGATGAGGAAGTTAGACCGGTGATCTCTAACTCACTTCCAGTGTTGAAATCCTCCAAGTCCGGTGCTGAGAAAATCATGGGCACAGCACTCACACTTGGTGCTCTAGGCAATTCATCACAGATCTATCACCAACTAACCACTAATGTGAACACGGCTGGCTTGGGACTTTGATTTAAAGAGGACTGAGCATTGGGGATAGGGGTACAGAGAGGAAGGGAGTTGTTGATGAACGGTGTTCAGAAGGGGTGTAAAAGCAAGACATGGGCCCACTATTTCATGCACCAACCCAAGGCGAGTGAGAACCATGTTCCAGAATGACAAAAAAGAGACCTGTGGTTCTGTCATGAAGCTCTTACTCTGGGTAAGTCACTGAGCAACAGAATCCCTCTGAGTGACACAGAAATAATATTGTGCTTCTCTCCACACCTCAGCATGATATCATAAGATCCACCCAAAGCAACTGGAGATGTATCTTGCGTTTCATGACAGCAAGTAATAACTAAATACTAGGCACTGCCCTTTCAGATATAACATTCTTCATACACTGACAGGGCGAGTCAAAGAAGGTAGTTCTCTACATGGAACACACTGACTTGGCTTCTCATCTCAAATATGTCCCTTACCCAACAACCCCTCCTGGCTCTGAATAATAAAAGCTGTACTGTTAATAAACACAACTTGTCCCAATATCTACATGGTCAAGAGTCCAGCATGAAATGGAATTAACTGGAACACTTAGTTTCTTCTAAATAAAGGTTTATTCTAGGCAGCAGTAAGCAGTGAGAGAAATACTTTAAAGTTCCTAAAGAGAGCCCATTATTCACTCTGGGAGGCTGAAGTGGGAGGATCACTTGAGGTCAAGAGTTTGAGACCAGCCTAAGCAAGAATAAGACCCCATATCGCTACTAAAAATAGAGAAATTAGCCGGGCATTGTAGCCAGTGCCTCTGCCTCTAGTCCCAGTTCCTAGGGAGTCTAAGGCAGGAAGATCACTTGAGTCCAGGAGTATGAGGTTGCTCCGTACTCTACTCAAGGCAACAGAGTCAGACTCTGTTTCCAAAAAAAAAAAAAAAGAAAGAAAGAAAAAGAAAAAAGAGAGCCCATTCTTTTTTTAAAAAGCCAAAGCTTATCTCAGAAGGGATAAACGGCCAAAATGGTAGATGGTTTATAAGGGTGGTAACAGCCAGATAAGCTTATCCAAAGGCACAGAAAACAGTGACAGGTAACAATGACTAAAAGAAAAGATCCCAAGGTATCTGCTGCACCAGGAGACTTCTTGATTTCAGCAGCTTTATTTGCTCTTTGGCAAGTAGATGACATTGTGCAATCCTGACCCCATATACCCTACCTACATTTCTAACCAATCTTCACTCCACCAGAGTCACAGTGTTTGGCAAGCTTTGAATACACCTGGTCTGACCTATCTCTACCTCATGTCAAGGAAGAAAATGACTTTTCTTTGTTCCTAAACAGCATCCACCTTTCACTCTTCCCGAGGATTCAGAGCACACAGCATCATGACATTCTTGCTGAAAACAACACAGTAAAGGTCTCACAATATATACTTCAAAAAGCCTTTCCTTCCCCCATCGTAATGCCTGCCTTATGCTCACGTCTACCCTAGAAGACAGGTTTAGGCATTTACTTTCAAAGAAGGGTTCTGCCCATGTGGGATAACATCCCCTTGGTCAGTTGTAGCCTACTCTGTTTGAAATAAATAGTCACTTCCAAAACGCTGCTAACCATCACCTGAAATTTCCAGTTCAAACCCTACCATAGATGAACACCTTCATTAATAACTGCCCCTAATCCTTTTGTTGCTGTAAAACACTTTCAAATTAATAGATTTCAGCCACAGCTCCCAGAGAGTTACAAAGCCCCTGCTTCCCAGTGTCAAGGTAAGTATTAAGTACCCTGTCTAAGGGATTTCAACCCGCAGGACACTAACGACAACAGATGAACAGAGGTAGGCTGCTTCCTGGAACAATGAGACAGGCACCGCAGGTAAGACTACACAAGATTAATTCCCTTGGGCTGCCTCACTTTTCCTACTTTGTAAACCACATGACCACTGCAGGATGACAACTCCAGAGTGCCACAGCATTATTCTGCAGCTCTACTGGACTGCCTCATTTTGAAGGGGACTTACCCACCATTCTCATTCACTTTGACAAGAGCTGGGAAGAAGGGCCATTCCTGTTACCACCCCCATTTCCCTCATTCCTGAAGGTCAAAGCCAGCTCCTCCTAGCCTCTCTTCGACCACCCACTGTGTACTGTTCATCCCAGTACCCTAGGACTATCAACATTCATAATCAGGAATCTAGAGACCAGGAAACCTGGCAAGAAAGGTGCCAGAAATCCTGGGGACTAAAAAGCCAAGGTATGAAAGGAAGGGATAAAGGAAGTGAGGAGCCAGAGGAGGAAAGAGGAAGAAGAGGTGAGGCCAGTTTTCCAGGGCATCTGTGTAGTCTCTGCCAGCTGACAATATCCTGCCTGCTTTGTCCTGTAGCAGCTGACTGCTGACTCAGAAGCTCTGCACATTCCTTGGCTGTAGAGGACAGTGCTGCAGAGACAGCCTGTGAGTGCACACAGGAACAGGGTTTATGTTTCTATTTACAACAACAGTCAAAGGGCGTCACTGACTCCTGGCTGGTTATGAAAACACTCAATATCTAGCTCTCAGAATACGTGGGTGGTTGTTTGTGGAGCAGGTAGGGAATTACCTTTAAAATAGAAAAAGGGAGGCTGGCTCACACCTATAGGCCTAGCACTCTGAGAGCCTGAGGAGGAAGGATTCCTTGAGCTTAGGAGTTTGAGACCAGCCTGAGCAAGAGTAAGACTCTGTCTCTACTGGAAATAGAAAAATTAGCCAGGTATTATAGCAGTGCCTGTAGTTCCAGCTATTCTGGAGGCTGAGGCAAAAGCGTTCACTTAAATCCAGGAATTTGAGGTGGATGCCCCGGCACTCTAGCATAGGCAACAGAGTAAGACTCTGTCTCAAAAAGAAAAAGGAAACAAGAAGCAGAACAACAAAGTAAGAATTACATTCCATGATTATGGGACCAGAATGAAGCTTAGTAAATTTTCTCCCCAGCCACTGCACCACTAAAATACCGGCATATGTGCAAATCTCCAAATCGTAAAAGAAATCTGTGAAATTCTCCCTTCCCTAGCTCATTCAGTGAGACGTGTGTCCTGTCCAAAGAGATCTTGGAAGTAGGTGTATAAGAATGCTTGTTTTAGAATTCCATCAGGAGGAAACTTAGATGAAAACGTTCTTCAGATTATTGAGATTCCCTCATGTTTTGCCTGAGAAACAAGGAGGCAAAATTGCCAGCATGCCTCCCACTCCTGACCTGCCTTTCTGCAACACAGGTGACAGGTTGCTGTGCTCTGTGTGAGGACCCTGGGTCCACACCTCAGGGGCAGCAAGCTGACTCCGAAGAGACTGAAACAAGATTCTTTATGGCCTCTGACTCTGCTTTCCAGCTCCTTATTTTGCACAGCTCTTAAATAAGGTTGGGGCGACCTAGGAAGCAAGTTCAATATACAAGAAGGAACGCTGTCTTCCTCATGCATTCTTTATTTTCAATTTTTAAAATTATGGTAAAATATACATACCGTAAAATGTCCCATCTTAATCTTCTTTAAGTATATGGTACAGTAGTATTAAATATAGTCATGTTGTTGTGAACCACCACCACCATCCATCTCCAAAAGTCTTTTCATCTTGCAAAACTGAAACTCTGTTCGCATTAAACAATAACACCCTGTTCTTCCCTCCTACCAGCCCCTGGCAACCACCATTCGGCTTTCTGACTCGAAGATTTTCACTACTCTTAAGTATCTCACATAAGCAGAATTACATAGTATTTGTCTTTTTGCTACTGGCTTATTTCACTTAGCATAATGTCTTCAAGGTTCATCCATGTGGCACTATGTTGTAGAATTTCCTTCCTTTTAAAGGTTCAACAATATGTATAGACCACACGTGGCTTATCAGTTGCTTCCACCTTTTAGCTGTTGTGATTAACGCTTCTGTGAACATGGTGGGCATACATATCTCTTTGAGACCGGGCCTTCAATTCCTTTGGGTGTATACTCATGATTGCTGGATCATAAGATGGCTCTATTTTTAGTTTTCTGAGAAACCTCTATATATTTTTCCACAGTGGCTGTACCATTTCACATTCTCATCAGCAGTGTACAAGGGTTACAATGTCTCCACATGCTTGCCAACAGTTATTTCCTGCTAATATATTTTCTTATTATTTTTTGATAGTAGCCATCCTAATGGGTATGAGGTGGTATCTCATTATAATTGTGATTTGCCTTTCCCTAATAACTAGTGATGTTCAGCATCTTTTCATGTACCCATTGGCCATTTGTTTACCAACTATGAAGAAATATCTATTCAAGTCTTTTTCCCATTCTTTAATTGGGATATTCATCTTCTTGTTGTTAAGTTTTAAGAGTTCCTATATACTCTGAATATTAATACCTTATCAGATGTATAATCTGCAAATATTTTCTCGCGTTCTGTGCATCGGTTTTTTACTGATAGTATCTTTTGAAGTACAAAAGCTTAAATTTTTCATGAAGTCTAATTTGTCTATTTTTTCTTTTGTTGCCTGTATCTTTGATGTCATAACCAAGAAATCACTGACAAATGACTGGCAATACAGAAGCTCTTGTTGTATGTTTTCTTCTAAGAGTTTTACAGTGTATTAGGTCTCTCTTCCATTTTTAGTTAACTTTTGTATATGGTGAGGGACAGGAGACTCTGCTACGATTTGTTGAAAAGACTGTTCTTTCCCCTCATTGAATGGCCTGGCACGCTTGTCAAAACTTTGACCATATTTGACTATTCTATTCCATTGGCTTATGTGTCTGTCTTTATGCTGATACCACATCATTTTGATTACTGTAACTTTGTAATAAGTTTTGAAATCAGGAAGTGAGTCTTCCAGTCTTATTCTCCTTCTTAAGGACTGTTTTGGCTATTGGGGTTCCTTCAGATTCCATATGAATTTTTGGATAGGTTTTTCCATTTCTACAAAACTACTCATGGGATTGTGATAGGGACTGCACTGTCTGTAAATTGTTTTAGTTAATATTGATACCTTATGCTCGGCCCCTATAGCTCAAGTGGCTAAGGCACCAGCCACATATGCCAGAGCTGGCAGGTTCAAATCCAGCCCAGGCCTGCCAAACAACAATGATGACAACAATAACCAAGAAAGAGCCGGACATTGTGGCGTGTACCTATAGTCCCAGCTACTTGGGAGGCTGAGACAAGAGAATTTGCTTAAGCCCAGGAACTAGAGGTTGCTGTAAGCTGTGATGCCACAGCACTCTACCCAGGGCGACAGTTTGAGGCTCTGTCTCAAAAAAAGAAAAAAATAAATAAATAATATATATATATATGTACATATATATATATAGACACCTTAATGATATTAAGTCTTCCAATCCATGAACATGGATGTGTTCTCATTTAAAAGATTAATTACTTTCAGTAACTTTTTAAGTTTTCATTATGTAAGTCTTCATTTCCTTGGGTAACTTAATTCCTAGGTATTTTATTCCTTTTGATACTATTATAAGTAGAATTGTAATAGAATTGTCCCCAGATTCAAATATGTTATTATCTATTAGTGTATACAAATATAACTGATTTTGGTCAGCGCCTATGGCTCAGTGAGTAGGGCACCAGCCCCATATACCGAAAATGGCGGTTCAAACCCAGCCCCAGCCAAACCGCAACAAAAAATAGCCAGGCGTTGCGGCGGGCAGCTGTAGTCCCAGCTACTAGGGAGGCTGAGGCAAGAGAATCGCCTAAGTCCAGGAGTTGGAGGTTGCTGTGAACTGTGACACCATGGCACTCTACTGAGGGCAATAAAATAAGACTCTTTCTCTAAAACAAAATATGTGTGTGTGTGTGTGTGTGTGTGTATAACCCATTATTGTGTGCTAACTTCATATTCTGCTACTTTGCTGAATTCAAATATTAGCCTCAAACAGTTTTTTTGGTGGAATCTAGGATTTTCTACATATAAGATCATATTGCCTATCAGAGATAATCTTACTGCTTCCTTTCCAATTTAGATGCCTTTTATTTTTTTTTCTTGCCTAACTACTCTAGCTAACACTTTCAGTATTATACTGAATAGAAATAGTGAAAGTGGGCATCACTGTCATGTTCTTGATCTTAACGTTTTCAGTCTTTTGCCATTGAGTATGATTTATTTTATTTTTTTCTTATTAAATCATAGCTGTGTACATTAATGCAATCATGGGGTACAAAGTGCTGGTTTCATATACAATCTGAAATTGAGTATGATATTTGCCATGGATTTTTCATACATAGCTTTTACCGTGTTGAGGTAGTTTCCTCCTATTCCTAGTTTGTTGGGTGTTTTTATCACAAAAGGGTGTTGAATGCTCAAGTATTCTTCTTTCTACATGTATTTCCCCCTCAGATCTTTTCTGCCTTCTCATTCCATTTAGCTTCAAACTGACATTGGGCAGGATGGTGAGGAAACAGGAAACTAGCCCCCAGCCCCAGCTCTGTACCCATGTCTCCTGCTCTTCATAAGTGGTACTCCTCATCTGCACCTGCCATTTTGCAAGGACCTTATTTACTATCTCTCTCTTCCACTAACTACCATAAGATTCCTTAAGGCCGGGAACAGGTTTCTGCAGCTGTAACCTGACTTGGAATAGCAGCATACTATGTTTCTGTGGAGTTGATAAAGGGAATATAGGGTCCAGCAGCTCCATATTTGAAGGACAGGTCCTGTGGAAAAGCAGTAGCCTGGTCCTGCATGGCAGCAGAAGGTGAAGGATAAGTGGACAGATGTAACAGAGAAATTTTTAATGTGCTACCAAAATACAGCATCTAAAAGTGCAATGGGCAGCCTGGGCAGGTAGTGAGTCTAAGAAGAGCAACTAACAAGAATGCAGCATTTTTACCGTGACTCTTCGTTATTCTTGGCTGTGGAGCATCTCTCCATATAGGAATTTGGGAAGGGCTTGGACTAGATGACCTCCAGGTTCTCTTCCACATCTCTAATTCTGAAAGACAGCGGTTATACCTTCTCTAACCTTTTATTTCTACTCCTTGTAAGGAATCTATTTCTTCACAAAAACCAAGTTAGGAATGCCTACGCAACTGAAAAATGAAGTGAGTCAGAAATGACCTGACCTCTACCTTGTGGTTCTGTTGTCCCAAATGCACATTAAAATGCCCAAATCAAAACCAAGCACTCAATAAACACAGTCACTGATGCTGATGCCAATGCCTACCCCAAATAACCCACAAAAATAAGTAAACAAAAAGAATAATGCCAAGGCCCAATGTCTTATAAATCACTTCCTTGTGTATAAAGGAAACTAATACCCACCAAATTATAGGGTTTTGTAGGAATTAAGGTAATAAATGTAAAATCGTTAGCAGTACCAGGAACATAGGTAGGGCCAATCAAGGTAGTGCTGTTATCACCTAGCAGTTCATAAATAAGTCCCCACAACAGAAGGTTATACCCAGCCTAAATACATCGCTACTCTATATAACAGAATAATAAAAAACCTTGCTTTTTAAAGTAATGAAAAATGTTTCAGAACTTTGTTTGCTCCATCATCAGTTTCTCCCTTCTCCATTCCATCTGTTCTAGAAAGTGTGGCAATAATACTGGGTAGGAGGGGCAGAAGGAGTAAGATCTGTGTCAGTAAGTCCCTGTCAGATTTAAACGTTAAAACAAGAAAGCTGTAAGGACTGTCATGAACAATGATGAAAAGATACTGAATAGCTGCTACCAGGGCCAGGGCCATATTGCACAGCATCCTCACCATGGTCCTGTGAGGTAGAATCTATTAGGTCTATTTTGCAGATGAGGAAACTGCAGCTTAAAGAAGTTTGAAGGGCTCGGCACCTGTAGCTCAAGTGGGTGGGGCTCCAGTCACATACACCGGAGCTGGCAGGTTTGAACCCAACCTAGGCCCAACAAACAACAATGACAACTACAGCCAAAAAATAGCCAGGTGTTGTGGTGGGCGCCTGTGGACCCAGCTACTTGGGAGGCTGAGGCAAGAGAATAGCCTAAGCCCAAGAGCTGGAGGTTGCTGTGAGCTGTGACGCCACAGCACTCTACCGAGGGCGACATAGTGAGCCTCTCCCTTAAAAAAGAAGAAGAAGTTTGACTGTCACAAAGCAAGAAGAAAGCAATACAGCCATGTTCTGAATCCAGACCTGCCTACCTTAGAGCCTAAATCCTTAGCCATTACAAACAAAACCCCTGAGAATGCAGCTTACAAAATAAAAATTCATCAGAACGTATGTTCCCCGTCCCTCGCTGCCTGAGAGCAGGGGACTTGCAGGCACACACATGAACCCCGTCTGCCAGGAAGATAGCTGCCAGCTACCAATGGATATGCAGTTTCAAGTAAATACAGGAAGGACACAAGAACACAGGATTCTTTTTCTTCTCATGATTTATCATTGTATCTGCTCCTTTGAAATATAGCACTTTCACAAATGGAAGTTAAGGGCAGTCTGGTTTCAAGGCAATTCTTACTGGTTGCTAAAAGGCTAGGCAACTAAAATAGTATTGACACAGGACTTACCACTCTGCATTCCTCAGCAGGCACTAGCACCCCGGCCATCAGCAACAACTTTGAGAAGTCAATTTCACAGCATTTTCTAACCACCCAATGCTACTCCATTCAATGCAGGAACTCGATCTCGGCAGGACTGCAGGTGAACCTCCAATACTCACTACCAAGAATGCACAGTGAATTTCAAAGAGACCAAAAGACCAACGCCTTCCTGCTCCACTCGTCCAAGAGCACTGCTAAGCTCTCAGGGTTGAGGGCCTCTGGATGGGGAGAAAGTCTCACTGAAGATGGGAGAAAACACAACCAAAAAGAGAATCCCAAGCAAAAACTGTTCTCCGCAAGAGCCAAGCTCCAAGCCACTTTGCTCAGCACTGTATACCCAGTTCCAAGCAGTAGCAGGTGCTAAACAATGTTCTACTGAGCAAAGGGCTCCTAAGCCGCCCACAGTTGTGTGTACTCATGAAGCTGTCTGGCTGGCAGGCTGCACAGGGCAACCTCCAGGATGCTGCACACAGAGGCCCAGGTGACATCAAGGCTCCAACAGTCCAAAGGAAAAGAAATACCTCACAAAAATAACTGTAGAGCTCTTGGAGAAAACTCAAGTTCCCACAAAGACAACCTGTAACATCTTAATTACCCGCCTCTCCCAGGGAAAGAACCTGCAGGTAAGGCTTTACCTTTACCATTCTTGCCCAACAACTGCCTGGTCAGAGATTAACCTGGAACAGATTTGGGGGTTTCTCAGTTGTCTGGTCTGCTGGCCATTACTGCTGTAAAATCACAAAATACACAGTGGTCAGGGCTAGGCAGCATCACCTTGGCCACCACACACCTGACCCTTCTAATCATGTGTGACATGCAAACAGCTCTAATGACAAGCAACTTTCCACCTTATGTAGTAGTCTTCTCAACCTTTGAGAAGCTTGAAATGCTAATTTCTCAAGTATTCAATTTCTATGTAGAAGACAAAAAATCATGCTGAAAATCATAGTTTTTTACCCAGTATTTCAAAATTTACCCCTTGGAAGTATCCAGAATCAAATTATTTCTTTCACATGACAGCCTTTCAAATATTTGCTCTCTACACATTATCTTCAGGTCCTTCAACCATTTCTCACTGGACACAGTTTTTGGTTTCTTCACCTTCCTATCTGTTTTCCTTCCCGTGATAAGAAACAGACAACTGCCCACATGCCCACCTGCAGCAACTCTCTGCCTGTGCATCCAAGCCATGCTCTCTCTTCTTCCACCATGCTGCCCACCCTACTAGCTTCCTTCTCCTGACCAGCTCCTCCAAAACCCCTCAATAAAATACACACATCAGTGTAAGACCCCTCATCTTTAAAAACCTATTCCTAGCCCCATCCCCACCAACTAACTACTCTGCTCCCCTGCAAAAGCAAAACCCCCTGAAAGAATTATCAGTGCTTGTGGTTATGATTTTCTCTTCTTTCACTATCTTTTAAACCCATAATAATTAGAACTCATCACCATACTCCACAGAAATGTCTCATCGAGATCACAAATGATTCCCACCACCACCCCCAAAAAAATATGCTTCACAAAGTGGCTAGAGCATGAATCAGACTGCCCATGCCCCAACCGCAGGGCCCAGCTAGACTGACCCCCTTTCTGTTTAGGAACACTGCTGGCAGGTACCCACCCCTCCCTAGAGGGCCACGTGGCGCACTCCTCACTTTCTTCAGGTCTTGCTGGCCTTATTAGAGAGACATTTCCTGGCTACCTACAGTAAAGTGCACCTTGTCCCATCACTCCTGACCCCCTGACTTGTGGATTGTCCCCTGGGCCCCCCAAGACAGTACATGTGATTTGTCTGCTTGCTGTCTAACTCCCTCATAGAATGTAAGCCCCAAATAAAAAAGAAAAGAGCCACAATGGGGTACCCCAAGCTACTGACATGCCACACAGTATGACTCAAAAGGATGTCTCCCCTCCCTGTATTTATGTGCTCTGTTCTCAAGACCCATCAAGATCTTTAACTCTCTTCACTAAATGTCCTCAAATAATCATCACTTGGTATTGTAATGAAAATAGTTTGACCTCGTGGAGTTCCTGTAAAGGTCTCAGGGAACCCTATCACCTCCTTTCCCACTGTCTGCCCCACTGGCCTCCCTGCCGTCCCCTGCATACACCAGATGTCCTCTCACCTCAGCCTTTGCATTTGCACCATTTTCTGTCTAAAAATACTCTTTCCTCAGATCCATTAACTTTTTATTTATTTTTGTGACAGCGTCTCACTATGTTGCCCTCAGTAAAGTGCCTTGATGTCATAGCTCACAGCAACCTCCAACTCCTGGGCTCAAGTGATCCTCTTGTCTCAGCCTCCCAAGTAGCTGGGACTACAGGCACCCGCCACAACAACTGGCTAGTTTTTAGAGACAGGGCCTCACTCTTGCTCAGGCTGGTCCCAAACTCCTGACCTTCAGCAACCCACCCATCTCAGCCTCCTAGAATGCTAGGATTACAGGCATGAGCCACCTCACCCAGCCCACATTCACTTTTTAAAAAAATACCAGTAACAGGCTCAGCGCCTATAGCTCAGTGGCTAGGGCACCAGCAACATACACCCACCTGGCGGGTTCGGAACAATCCTGGGCCTGCCAAACAACAATGACAACTACAACCAAAAAATAGCCGGGCATTATGGCAGGCGCCTGTAGTCCCAGCTACTTGAGAGGCTGAGGCAAGAAAATTGCTTGAGCCCAAGAGTTGGAGGTTGCTGTGAGCTGTAATGCCACAGCACTCTACCAAGGGCAACATAGTGAGACTCTGTCTCCAAAAAACAAACAAATCAGTAACCATCTATTATGTGTCCAAGCACTTTTCTAGGCTCTAGAAATATAGCAGTGAACAGAGGAGGAAAAAAATCTCTGCCCTCCAGGGAGCAACCACCTTGCTATGTCTACTCAGAAGTCAGCTTTTCAGTGTGGCCTTCCCTGACCAACTGTTCAAAACTGCTTATCTGAAGAGGGACTCTACCTAACATATGCAAATAGAGTAAATTAGTTATTTCTACCCTCACATTAACCTAAAATAAATAAATATTCCAATTCGGAAGGAGGGGGGAAAGTTGCTTATTCTTCTTCTCTGGTTTTCTCCAAAGTACTTAATACAACTTGATAGTCTACAAATGTTATTTATTTATTATTCAGTGTAAGCTCCAGGAGGGTAAGGATTTTTTGCCATTTTTTTCACTGCTGTATCATCCCAACTAGAAGCATTCTGGCCCACAGCAGGTGCACAATAATTAGCACTCGAATGAATGGCCGGCTACACAAACTTCTCCCACCTACCCAGAAATCTACAGAACTCTGTTAGGACATGGGGCAGAAGTCCTAACAAATGAAAACAGGTTGCGTTGCTTTCAGGTAACTGCCACCAGGCTGGGAGGAGGATATACAGAGATCTGATAATCCTACAAGGAGAAAGCAGATGGCTCTGGCAAAGGGGAAGAGGCTCCTCTGGATACCCTCCCTTTCTCCATGACCACTACCTGCCCTGGACCTGACTTTCACATGCTCTGCCCAGCAGTTCCCCACAATCCCTTAGCTCAGGACCTCTTCTTGCCACTAGGAAAGAGCAGGACAGAAGCCAGTTCCTGAAGGCAGCTTTGTTTCAACAGCCAAATAGTTTCAGAGTAACTGTCCCCTATAAAAAGAAACTGTTTTCTAGAAAAGAAATGTGGTATCAGTGTCATGAAATGCTATATGACAGCTCCTAGAGAGATAAGTGAAGGACTCACAATATTTCTAATTCTGAGTTGTACGGATGAAGCTATCATAAGCCCAGAGTGTCTGACAATGCAGCACTTCTTCATTCAAGGCAGCATGACAAAGAGCACCCAAAGAGAACCCTCTTTATTTTGTGTTTGATACTCACTAGCTTCCAATAAGGTTGCCCAGAGATAGGTGGAGAGAGAGGAAGGCAAAGTGAGATAGAAAGTTTAAGGCTTGAAACAGTAGGTTCACGAGTGGAATGTGGCGGGACAAAAACACCTTTCCTATACTGCTGAAAGAACAGAAAGTCACAGAAGCATGGACAGATGTGACTATGCCTGCATCATCACCTCCAACCCCAGGCGGGAACTCTGCACCACCCGGGTTCCTTTTTCAGAACCCCTGCTGCTTCCTCCAAGCCCAGCCGGTCCTCAGGTTGCCCACTCCAGGCCCACCCCCACCCCATCTCCAGTGATGTTGCCCTCATGTGGTGAAGAGTGTGTGGTGAAGTTGTCCTCAGCCGCTCCTGCCTTAGAGAAGGCTCCCACCAATCAAAGGCTGCCCAAACCAACCTCTGATCTCTGAATCTGCCTCTATCTACTATCATACACTTCATATCCACGTAAACCACTCTTAAGCATACAGTACCGGGGCATGAAGTACATCCACATGTTGTGCAGCCAACATCATCGCCCATCTGTATTTCATTTTCAACTTCTTCCTCACTCCCAGAGCTCCTTTCCCCTCTGCCTACTAACATAACGTAACATCTCTTATCTCCCAACATGCATAGACATACACAGAGCCCTGGCTCTGTCCTGTACCCCTCCAAGCCACCAGCCTCTACCCGTCTTCCAGAAGCAAGCTTCCTGAAGAACAGCCCACCAGGAGCCTACTTTAAAGTCTACAGCCCACCAACCCCCACCCCCAAATCCTTCCTGGCCATCCCTCATTCACTCCCTCTTCAGCTAGCCTCTGTTTCCACCGCTCCATGAGGTAGGCAATGGCTGTGCAACTGAGACAGGCTCAGATACTTTCCAGTCCTATCTTACTCACTCCCTTTCTAGCTCTTCCCAAATGTGTTATCCTCCTGTGGCCCTGGGCCACCTGCCTCCACTGCCCCCACCACCCTGCTTCTTGCCCCTCCTCAGGTGGCTCCAATTCTTACACTTGCTATTCTCTTTCAGAGAGAAAGAGACTGGGTGACTCGTAAATTTTCATCTTTCTGAGCTTGTTTGTGAGATCTAAATGCTTTACTAAACATCTCTGTGTAGATACCTACAGGTATCAAAAACCAAGCAAGCCCCAAACTGAACACTCTGTTCTACTCCCCCAACTCACACCCCCAGGTATTCAATGCTGCCACTATCCCCTCACCAAATAGAAATTTGGGATCATCACAGACCCTCCTCTGGTATTCACTCCCTTGAGCCAATTTGTCGATTCTAACTTTCTAGGACCTCTATAAAGCTCACCTCCCTACCATTATTTTGGTGTAAGCACCCAAGATTTCTAGCTTGGACTATCACAACAGCCCTTTAATCTCAACCCCTTCCAATCCAACCTCCAGACATGTGCAAGTGGACTTTCAAATATGCAAATGAGTGAATGTGATCCCATTTCAGCTTTCTACTGACTTCAAAACATAATCCAAACCTTGAGCAAGGCCCATCAAGATTTAGTACCAGCCTTCTTTCCAACACGCTAAACATAAACTATTTTCTTCAGTCACACTTGCCATCCCTGGGACATGCCACACACTCACCACCCTCCACATGGCTCCTCGTTGCCTAGAATTTCCCTCCTACTCATCTTTCCAGACTTCCCTGAAATGACCCCGCCTACCCCATCCCCCAGGCAAAGTTAATCACCTTTTCTTTGCATTCCCTCTCGCCTTGGTGCATAACTCCCTTTCAACACTTACCACTTACTCTGGAATTATGTCCATGACTGTCTACCCACTAGCTTGTGTGGCTCTAGTTAGGAGGAAGACAAATTCGTAATCCTACTTGCACTATACAGAAGATAGCAGAAAAGTTGGTGCAAGGTATAGCAGGTGCAAGGGAAGAAAAGAAAAAGATAAATGGAAGTCTTATCTGAGCCACAATATCTCGTGTCATAGAATTAGAAAAAGGAAAAAGGGCATTTGCCTGATGACAAGTTTGTTACTAACTTGTTGCTGATTTAGGAGGTGAAAGAAGGACAAGGAAGTGGCCAAAGGTGAGTTCCCTAAGGCTTCTCTGGATGGCTCCAAATTATGAAAATGACTGATGCTTTCAATTCACATTCCAGGATGACAGTTACCTTTTTCAGATGCCAGAGGCTCCCTAAGTCACTGGTACTGTGATGTTGGAGTTCCCAAGGGTTAGATAGGTAAAGGGGAAGACTCATGACCCACAGGCTTCTTAGAGATGAAAATGGTGAAGAAAGGAGAGAAAGCAAGTACTGTAAAACAGGAATAGCAAGAACATGGCTGTTTCAGGAGGCTGGCAGCTAACAAAGGAAAAGGTCTTTATTCTCCAAGATGGATATGCAGCCTCTACCTCCTACCAAGAAACCAACTAAGTCTGTATTAGTTCTAAGTCAAGAAGGGAATGGAGCTTAGCTCCAAGGCTATGATTTTTCCTACCAAGAAACCGACTAAGTCTGTATTAGTTCTAAGTCAAGAAGGGAATGGAGCTTAGCTCCAAGGCCATGATTTTTCCCTGTTTTCCTGAAGAAAACCTTAGTTGTTCTTTCCAAAGCGGAAATAAACCTAGAGAACTAACCCTAAACCAGTTCAGTGGAATATATTTTCCCTTCCAAATTAGCTTAAAAGGGGCTATGCACGTGCAGCTCAATGGTTAGAGCACTGGCCCCAGGCACCAAGGGTGGCAGGTTCGAACCCAGCCCGGGACAGCTAAACAATGACAATTGCAACAACAAAACAAACAAGAGAATCACTCAAGCCCAAGAGTTTGAGGTTGCTGTGAACTGTGACGCCAAAGCACTCTACCAAGGGCAACACAGTGAGACTCTGTCTGTAAAAAAAAAAAAATACCAAATTAGCTTAAAAGAGTATGGGAGTTAGGTCTAATTTTATCAGTGCAACAAGTTTTCTGGATCAAATGCTTCTCAAGGCCAACTGTCTCCCTGACTCCTGTTGCACACTTAGACCACTCCCGCATCTATACCCCTAACTCCTTTAGATGGGAAAGAAACCCATTTGTTGGAAATGAAACATTCAAAGAAAGGGAGTAACACCAAACTGTTTTTCTTACACTTATGGAATACTACAAATTCCCCAAGCTATCCTCTGGTGGGATCTTTAAAGTCTACAGCCCACAACTCCTGCCTATTCACACCACCCCTGCCCTAGGGATGAACCCCTACCCTGTACAGGGGGCATATTGAACTATACCCAAAACTTTAGTCTCTTTTCTCTCAAAGACTAATTGTCAAAACCCAACTGCCATGGACTCTTTGGGCTTGAAAATTACAACTGCTCTGGGCTCAAGGCCAGCAACCAAACATTTATTAATCTTTATTCAGTATATACCAAAAAAGGGCCTTGGCTATATTCTACATCTACCCCTGTCCTACAATGCCAACACCTGATGGCCAATAGACCCAGGGCCACCTTCCTACAACTGCTCAGGTCCAGCAATAGATCAGGTTGCAAGTTGTGCTTTGCCTACCCCCTGATTTCCAAAGCCCTTGTCTAATTTATTACACACTAATTGACCTGCTGGCTCTAGCACACAGAAGTAAAACACTTTGGATTGCTCCATGGACTGAAATCTAAAATCTGAGAGAACCCAAGTGCTCCCTAGAGGATATCAGAAAGTGTTACTTACTGCTGTGACCCTCCCACCAATTATGGCTTAGACAAGTCTAACTCCAACAAAGCCATCCTTATGGAGAAGACAATCAAAGGATGCCAGCAGCCGTCTCATGAATTCTGAACAGGTCTGTGCATGCAGCCAAATACCATGACTCAAGGCCATGACACACCACGCATGGCCAAGCTAATCAGGGCATGTCTCCCCCTGACCCCACATTTCAGATACAGTTTAAATATGCCACCTTAGAAATACTACTCTCTGGGGACAAGGAAAAGTGAATACATTCTGCTTAATTTAAATAAATATTTGATCCGAATACAGGTTGAGCATCACAAATCTGAAAATCCAAAATCTGAAATGCTACAGAATCTGAAACTTTTTGTGTACCAATGTGACACAGAAAATGTTTATTGTGGCGGTCACCTGTAGCTCAGCAGGTAAAGCGCCAGCCACATACACTGAGGCTGGCGGGTTCGAACCCGGCCCGGGCCTGCCAAACAACAATGACAACCGAAACAACAACAACAACAAAAATAGCTGGGCGTTGTGGTGGGCACCTGTAGTCCCAACTACTTGTAAGGCTGAGGCAAGAGAACTGCTTAAGCCCAAGAGTTTCAGGTTGCTGTGAGCAGTGATGCAACAGCACTCTACCCAGGGCAACAGCTTGAGACTCTGTCTCAAAAAAAAAAACCAATGTTTATTGGGCGTAGCACCCATAGCATGGTGATTACAGCGCTGGCCACATGCACCAAGGCTGGCAGGTTCCAGCCCAGCCCGGGCCAGCAATGACAATTACAACGAAAAATAGCTGGGCATTGTGGCAGGTGCCTATAGTCCCAGCTACTTGGGAGGCTGAGGCAAGAGAATCACTTAAGCCCAAGAGTTTGAGGTTGCTGTGAGCTGTGACACCACGGCACTCTACCAAGGATGACATAGTAAGACTCTGTCTCAAAAAAAAAAAAAGAAAGAAAGAAAAGAAAAGAAAATGTTCATGGGTGCATTTTGGATTTCAGATTTTCAAATTAGGGATGCCAGTTAGTATAATTCAATTGTTCCTAAATCCAAAAATATTTGAAATTCTGAAACACTTCTGGTCCCGAGCGTTTTGGATAAGGATACTAAACCTGTACTAAGCACTATAGACATAAAGATTTCATTAAAGGGCATTAACTAGCTGGAAGAACTGGTTATGCGCATGCAGAAGACTGAAACTGGACCCGCACCTCTCACCATTAACAAAAATTGATTCTTGTTGGATAAAAAAATTTAAATTTAAGGCATAAATCAATAAATATTCTAGAAGAGAGTGTGGGGAAAACACTTGAAGATATTGGCCTAGGAAAAAACTTTCTGAGGAAGACATTCCCCGCCCCAAGCAATTGCAACAACACCGAAAATAAATAACAGGGATTTGATCAAGCTTTTGCCCAGCTAAGAGTACCACAAACAGAGCAAATAGCCCTCAGAATGGGAGAAGATTTTTTTCATGTTATGAATCTGACAAAGGCCTAATAACTAGAATCTACAGAGAACTCAAACATTAAGAAAAGTGCGAACAACTCTCTCTGTAAGTGGGCAAGTGATTTGAACAGAAACTTCTCTGAGGATAACAGACGAATGCCAAACAATCACATGAAAAAATGTTCATTGTCTTTAATCATCAGAGAAATGCAAATCAAAACCACTCTAAGATCTCACCAAACCCCAGCAAGATTAGCCCACATCACAAAGTCCCAAAACACCAGATGCTGGTATGGGTGTGGAGAGAAGGGAACACTTACTTCTACACTGCTGGTGGGATTGCAAACTAAAACAGCCTTTTTGGAGAGAAGTATGAAGAATCCTCAAAGATCTAAAAGCAGACCTTCCATTTGACCCTGCAATCCCATTTCTAGGTTATCTACCCAGAAGAACAATAATCATTTTACCACAAAGACATTTGCACTAGAATGTTTATTGCGGTTCAATTCATAATTGCCAAGTCGTGGAAGCAACCTAAGTGCCCATCAACCCATGAATGGATCAACAAACTGCAGTATTATGTATACCATGGAATATTATTCAGCCATTAAAAAAGATGGAGACTTTACAT
>CAUYRH010117177.1:0-16026 GCA_963574655.1 Perodicticus potto | reverse complement strand
TCACAGCAACCTCCAATTCCTGGGCTCAAGCGAGTCTCTTGCCTCCGCCTCCCAAGTAGCTGGGACTACAGGTGCCCGCCACAACGCCCGGTCATTTTTTGGTTGCAGCCGTCATTTTTGTTTGGCGGTCCGGGCTGGATTCGAACCTGCCAGCTCATGTGTATGTGGCTTGCGCCTTAGCCTGTTGAGCCACAGGCGCCGAGCCAAGGAATCTTTTTAAAAAAACAAAACTTAATAATTAATAGAGTCATCAATGCATGAACAATTGCTTGAGTAGTCACAGATGATAGCGATGACAGAACTGGAAGGTGCTAATGAAAGGTCTGTCTTGCTTGTGTGGCATTTGACATCAAGAAATGGAGGCCCAAAGAGAGCACTTTGCTGTTTAGTTCAGCATGTTTTCTGTGTTTCCGGGTCATTACCACTCTGACAAGCTCTTTCCTAGTGGTGGAGATGCATAGAGTGATGCTTAAGGTGCCCTTGAAGAAGGCTTGTTGGTGGTGCCATTGGTTGAACTGTACAGTGCAAGGATAGTGAGACATCATTAAAGCAACTACCTGGCTTATCTCCCCGGGACTTGCCCAGGGAACCATATGACTCAGCATTTATTGCTGGCAGCATCATACACTCAATCTACATGTGGATTTTGTGGGTCATATTTCATGGTTACAAGAATTTGGCCTGACAGAGCTGTTGCAGAAACTCTGTATTAAATAAGCAAACACATGTGCTCTAGTTTTACAGCCCAAGCAAACTGTGAAAACAGAAGAGCTGGCCTTTCTTGCCCATAGCATTCATACCTGGAGTTTTGCCACTTAGTTGAGTTGCTTTATTTTGCTAACTAAAAACAGATTTGCTTTGAAGTATGAGTCTCTCAAGTATTCTATAACTCTCTAAGAATGGACATTCATAGTCATGCTGGGCAGAGAGAGTTATTCCCAAATTTTCAAAGAATCATAAACCTAACATTTGGCCCATATGAAACATACACACAAGAACCTTTGTGCCCAAGATAAGCTCCTCTCTACAGCCTTGCAACAGGAACTCTGAGCTTAGAGAATATTTGATAGTCAATCTGAGGCTGGTGTTTGTTGCTTTTCACACCAATGATTTGAAATTTAACTTTTAATGTGAATGTTTCTTAATCACAATTTACAGGGTCTTGCTCCATTGCCTAGGCTAGAGTACAATAGTGTCATCATAACTCTCACTGCAACCTCAAATTCCTGGGCTCACACGATCCTCCTGCCTCTGCCTTTCCAGTAGCTTGGACTACAGGTGGGAACCACTACATCCAGCTAATTATTT
Organism: Perodicticus potto; assembly: GCA_963574655.1. Classification (NCBI taxonomy): domain Eukaryota; kingdom Metazoa; phylum Chordata; class Mammalia; order Primates; family Lorisidae; genus Perodicticus; species Perodicticus potto. The sequence continues at coordinate 14,718 of CAUYRH010117177.1, read as the reverse complement.
TATTTTTTCATAGAGACACGGTCTACCTATTGCCAAGGCTGCTGTCCAACTTCTGGCCTCAAGCAATCCTTCCACTTGGGCCTTCCAAAGTGTTAGGGTTACAGCATGTGTCACTGCACCAAGTCCAGCCACACAATTTACTTTTTTAAAAGTTTAAATTGAAAATTTTTTATAGTAAAACATACTTAACAGAATTAACCACAATTAATCACTTTTAAGTATACAGTTCAGTGGTGTTAAGTACATTTACATTGTTGTACAACCATCACCATCATCCATCGTCTCCAGAGCTCTTTTCATCTTGTAAAACTGAAGGTCTGTACCCATCAACACTAACTCACTCCCCATTCCCTCCTCCACACAGCCCTGGCAGCCACCATTCTACTTTCAGTTGCTGTGAGTGTGACCGCTCAGAGCACCTCACATAAGTGGAGTCGGGCAGTGTTTGTCTCTGATGTCTGACTTATTTCAGTTAACATAATGCCCTCAAGAGTCGTCCACATTGTAGCATGTCAGAATTTCCTTCCTTTTCGTATCTGAGTAATGTTTTCCTGTGTGTATATACCACATTTTATTTAACACAATTTAATTTTTATGTAGCTTATTTCTTACCATTTTTTAAAATTTTGAGCCAATCACAACATGACAAAAAATTACAAGGATAGTACAAAAGAAAATCTTTTTGTATCTTATTCTTCATCAACTTTTAAAATTAGTTATTTTTATATCTTTAAAGACTTAGGGATTCTTCTATTAGTGAGTTATAATCTGTTCCTATCATTATTTGTTTTAAAGATCAAAATTTCTCCAAGTGGCCAGAGAAAGCCTGTTCAATCTGTGTCTCTTCTGTGTCCCCCCCATCATTCCCTGAGGACATCTTCACTTTCTGGCACAAGATGTTCCAGGCTCATCTTACATTCTCCTTGCCCCAGCCATGGAATCAACTATTTCTCCAAGGAGTCTTGATTCATTTGAATAAAAAATGGGATTTATTTATCCAATTTGTTTTTTTTTTTTTTTTTTTTTTTTTTATAAAGTGTCTCACAATGTTTCCCTGGGTACAGTGCCATGGCATCAGTATAGCTCATAGCACAACCTCAAACTCCTGGGATCAAGCAATCCTCCTGCCTCAGTTTTTCTATTTTTTGGTAGAGACAGGGTCTTGCTCTTGTTCAGCCTGCTCTGGAACTCCTGAGCTCAAGCAGTCCTTCTGCCTCAGCCTCCCAGAGTGCTAGGATTACAGGTGTGAGCCGCCACACCTGGCAGAAAATGGTTTTTAGAATCCAAGATCTGGGCACTTGATGTACTCTTTCCTAGTGGAGGATTGCTGCTTCCAGACAGAGCTAGAGGATATGTTTCCTACACACACACACACACACACACACATTTGTATAGTTTTTCATTAATTTTGTGTATTGAGGACATAATCCTCAACCACAGGGTTTATTCTAGTTTTCTTCCGTATCTGTCACTCCTTTATCCAAACAGTGACACGCGTGGGTTCTCTTGGCCTTAATATAATTATGTATTTGCTCAATCACGAGTATACACCCTCTCCCATCTCTGCCTCCACCTCCTTTCCGCATAGCTGCCCTCCTTACTCCGCTTGGACTCTCTCAGCTCCGGGTCATTGCAGGCCAACATTCTCCAATACGTGGACATGCTCCTCACCTCTTGTGGCTCCGGCACCCCCTGAGGATGTGCCCCTCACCCCACTTGGACTCTGCCACCCCACTTTGGGCCACCACGGTTTCCTACCCTCCCTCCCCACCATGGACTCCTGCCTCACTCTGCCCCATCTCGTGACTTTAGGAGTGAGTTGTTTAGGAAGAGGAAAGAGAAGAGACCATTTGCTTCTTTTGAAAATATTTATTTTGTTAACAATTGTCTCCTTGTTGGGAGTATGTGTATTTGACCTATTCAATAATCAAATACTAATAATGACTGCCAGGGTTTCCCCAATCCTTTGTCTCTGTTATTATAATAAAAAAAATTAAATAAAATGTTGCTACAACTAGGATGCCTCCTTCCTTATAGCAGCATTTATTTTGCAAATGTGCAGTTGTATTTAGGCTACCACCAGCAACTCCCTTGGCAAACACTGAGCAACTCCCACCACAGAAATTAATGAGTAGAGACAAGGTCTGCACACCTACTCATTTTGTTCTTCCATTATCACGTTGTAGGACTCTGGGGAAATAATCCAGGAGACATCTACAGAAACCAAAAATGGAACTTTGTAACACTGCAAATTGTTTATTTTTGTAAATTATTTGGCTACTCTGCGAGCTTTATGGAAGTTGTTTCTTCTGTTATTTTTTTGTACCCCAAAGGTCCTACATAAATACAAGGTTCTCCCTGTGCCTGTTGGCTGGCAGAGCTGTGATGGCTTTATTGGGCAGGACAGGAGAGAAAGCAGGAGTTGCAGAGTCTGGGGATGTTTGGAGGCCTTTATCTTCCTTGGCAACCATGGGCCACAAATTCCTCCTTCAGACACTCACTTCCCCAGCTTCTGAGACGTGATTTGCCTCCTCCCTCCCTCCCTGGCTGCTCCATCTCAGATGCCTTTGTGCAGGCCACTTGCTCTGCCAGTCCCCTGATAGTGAACATTCACTGGGTGCCTTCATGTGCCAGGTGCTGGAGATACAGCAGTGAGTAGAACAGGTAAAAGGCCTCATCTTCTTGGAAATGAAAGGAGACAAGGAACATCTCTGTCTGTGCCCACATGCGTGAGCACGTGTGTGTGCTGCCTTGTATCACAGGATCAACTCCGACTGCCCCCGGAGTGTGCTGAGCATGCAGGGCACATGAAGGGAAGGCAGCCTTTCCCCTGCAAGGTTTTTTTTCCTGGAGGGAGACTTTCTGCATGCTTCTGAGTCTGGCCTGGGCTCCCCTGTCCTCTGCCAATCTCTCACTTCGGCTGTCCTGTTTTCTGTCCCCACCTGCAGCCTGAATGACCTTTATAAGAGGCAAGTCTCACAAGTCACTCTGCTGCGAAAAACTTTGGTGACTGCCCATTGCTCTGTAATACATCTAAATTCCTTGACCTGCAGGAGACTCCCCCATGAGCTGGCCTCTGCTCTTTCCACCCCCAACCTGGTATCATAGGCTTTAGCAGTGTGGAAAGCTGCGTCCCTCCAAGTGAATCTCTGCTGGTGGTCACACTGTCCTCTGGACCTCAAGGGCCTTTCCCCTCCCCACCTTTTGCTAATCTAACTGCTACTTTCCCTTTAGACCCAGCCCCTTCCCCTCTGTCCCCAGTCACTGTGGCCCAGGAGTGCTAGGCATGTGATGTTATTTTTCTGTCTTTCCTCAGGAGACAGAGACAATGGTAATTATGTGTTTAAAGTCTATCTCCTGGGAGGGTAAACCCCTATGAGCATGGGCTGTCTTAGTCACCACTGTATCTGCAGCTCACTGGGCAAAGAGGAACACACGTGGGCATCACTGTATTAGAGCTAGCTGTGACTGGGCTGGGAAGTGTCCTAAGAACCTTTTGGGTGTTTGCTAATTTAACCTGGTGGTACTGAACTATTGTGCAGTACAAATTTAGCCTCTCTCAGGTTTCCTGGCTTATCACTTCTAAAATCATTGGAATCTCCAAAGTGATACGTGTCTTTTTGTGTGCTGGTGAGATGACAGGTGCTGGCAGCCCTTAGGTAGCTTCAGGATGGGGCTGGCCACTAGAAAGGCCAAGGCAGGATTGAAACATTGCATCTTTCAGCACCTCCTACCTCTGAGGAGGGGAGGGGCTAAAGATTGAGTTGATAACCTATGGCCAATGATGCAATCAATTGTGCCGAGGCAGTGAAGCCTCCATAAAACCCATGAAGGGTTGTGTTTGGACAACTGACCATGTGGAGTTTCCTGGAGGGTGGTGAAGTACCTGGCAGGGCTTGGTTGACATACCTGGGCTGGCACCCCTTCCCCCATACTGCACCCTACAGATCTCCTCATCTGTGCCTTTTTTTTTCTCTCTCCCTCTTTCTTCCTTCCTTTCCTTTCCTTTCTCTTCTTTCTTTCTGAGTCTCACTTTGTTGCCCTCGGTAGAGTGCTGTGGCATCATAGCTAACAGCAACCTCAAATTCTTGGGCTCAAGTCATCCTCTTGTCTCAGCCTCCCAAGTACCTTGGACTACAGGCACTGTAGTGCCTGTACTGTAGTGGACTACAGTACACTGTAGTGTACTTGGACTGAGCCAGCTTTTCTATTTTTAGTACAGATGAGGTCTCCCTCTTGCTCAAGCTGGTCTGGAACTCCTGAGCTCAAGCAATGCACCTGCCTTGGCCTCACGCTTAGGGTTAGAGGCGTAAGCCAACACACCCAGGTCAATCTGTGTCCTTTGTAATATCCTTTATAATAAACTGGTCAATCTGTTTCCCTGAATTCTGAGAGCCACTCTAGCAAATTAATAAAACCCGAGTAGGGGTCTGTGGGCTTCCTGATTCACAGCTGGTCTATCGTAAGTGCAGGGCACAGCCTGGGGCTTGTGACTGGCATCAGGAGCGGGGGGCAGTCTGCTGGGACTGAGCCCTCACCTTGAGGGAGCTGACACTGTTTCCAAGTTGGTAGTATCAGAGCTGAATTGGAGGACACTCTGCGGTGACCCTGCAGAACAGATTAATTGCTGGTGGGAAGAAGTCCCCACAAACTTCTCAGGGACCACAGGTCACAGAAGTCTTCTGTGTGACTGACTGAGAGTACAGGAGAAACTGAGCTTGGTTTTTCTCCTATTCAGAGGTGCATGTCATATTTATTTATTTACTTTTTAAATTTTGAGACAGAGTCTCACTCTGTCTTCCTGGGGTAGAGTGCCATGGCAGCGTAGCACACAGCTACCTCAAACTCCTGGACTCAAATGATCCTCTTGCCTCAGTCTCCTGAGTAGCTGGGACTATAGGCACCTGGCTTGAAGTCTGGCTAGTTTTTCTATTTTTAGTAGAGATGGGGGTCTCACTCTTGCTCAGACTGTTCTGGAATTCCTGAGCTCAAGCAATCCACCTGCCTTGGCCTCCCAGCTTGCTAGGATTAGAGGCATAAGCCACTGCGCCTGGCCAGAGATACATGTTATTAGTAGTCTCATTTTACAGGTGAGAAAATAGGCCTAGAGAGGTTACTGATTGTCTCCTAAGTGTAGAGGCAGATGTGGAATGCAGTCTGCCCCAGTTCTACTCCTTACCATGATGCCTGCTGAATGGGAAGGGGAATGGGGAGTGGACTGTGTGGACACCAGCCCACTTTATGGTTGGTAAATGTGCACAGTGGGCCTCAAACACCCACTCCATTTCAGAGCGCACACTGAGGTCACCTCCTCTCCTGCTTCCTCAGTGCCCTCAGCGCCCCAGTAATTAGCACAGAGGAGAAGAGGGGAAGTCTGTGTCCTCCCTGAGAAGTAAGTGAGGTTAGCACCGAGCTTTGACCTGAGCAGGTGGGAAGAGACCTGTCTCCCTCTCCTCTGCACACTCAGGGAGCCTCGCACTGCTGGGACCAACTAAATAACTTCCCAAATGAATGAAAAAACCCGTAAGCGATTGAAATCCACAGAACTATAACAAATGACTCTATTTTATGGTAACGTTTTGTTTCTTTAAACAGGGCCTAATTGTACCTTCACAGTGGCCACCCATGTATGGCCATAGTTTCTATCATTTGTGATGTGTGGGCATTCTCTGGTTCATATATTGAAGCCATTTTTTTTAGTAGGAGCTAATTCATGCTGTATTTGACTCTTGCCTTCAAAGGGGATGACTGCTTATGGTAGGGGTCCTCAGCCTTCTTTCCCTTCCAGCATGCATGGTGGGCAACATTTGGGTGCCTGGCAAACTCCCAGTGCACATTTCAGGGAAGGTTTCTGGCTGCACTCATTTATCTCCAGGCCAGGAAAGCAAACTAGAATCCACTTACATTTACATTAAAACAACAGATAAACAGAGGAAAGAAAAGGCAAACACCCCTCAGACTTTGGTCTTATGCTATAATTTATTTGCAAAGCAGCACCCAGCTTGTACCTGTTACCTTATAAAGTAGTAATAGGTGGAGGTGAGGGCTACCAAGTACTGTGGGGTCTCTCATTTCAGTGAGTTCGAGTAAACTCTTCTCTCCAGATACGAAATGATAAACTCTGGTATGTCCAGGTATCAGCAGGGTCTGGCCACTGTTCCCCATGTGCTCATGGAATGGTTCTCTCTTCAGTATTTGTTGAGTGCCAGTCAGAAGTGTTAAGTCCTTTGCGGTGACTCCAGGGGATCACAGACATCCAGGACCTTAGCCCAGCTGCTCAGCCAAGGATTCAGGTCTCCTAGGCCCAGGCGGGCTCTCTTGGTCCAGCAGCCAAGTGTGGGGTAGACCTGCCAAAGCAGCTGCTTTAAGCTTCAGAGTCCTCCATTGGTGTGGAATGCAACCTCACCTGACCCCTCGTGGCACCGCCAGCCCAGCCCAGCAGGACTAACTGTCCTCTCCTCTGTGTCCCCGCAGCACTTTGTTCCTGCAGCTATTAAGGCAGCTCTTAGGCTTGGCGCCTGGGGCTCAGCGGGCTAAGGCGCCAGCCACGTACACCTGAGCTGGCGGGTTCGAATCCAGCCCGGGCCCGCCAAACAACAATGACGGCTGCAACCAAAAAATGGCTGGGCGTTGTGGTGGACACCTGTGGTCTCAGCTACTTGGGAGGCAGAGGCAAGAGACTCGCTTGAGGCCAGGAATTGGAGGTTGCTGTGAGCTGTGATGCCACAGCACTCTATCCAGGGTGACAGCTTGAGGCTCTGTCTTAGAAAAAAAAAAAAAAAAAAAAGGCAGCTCTTAATACATCTCTCCCCTCTCCAAGGCAATATTCTTTGTGTTGTATTTGTTAGAGATTTTATATAACCTCAAATTCTTCGTTAAAACCCTCCTGGGGGTTATATGATTTTTCTATGACTTTAGAGTTGAAAACATAAATTGGTGGTTTGGAATCCCATTTGGGTCTTTAGGTTGAAGAAGCTATGGTAACTCAGGCCTGTCCAGAACCCTCACTATGGAGACTGTCCTTGAATCATGTTGTTACCCATTCTGCAGTCAGCTAGACATGCAACCAGTGCTCACTGAACTCCCGCTTTTGTGCCACTGCACTAGGCACTGGGTGTATCTGGATAAATAGGACATGGGCTATACCTTGGAGGCCAACACAATGTGCCTATCTAGCCCTAGATTTTGCTGACATATTAAAACCTCTTTTTCTAGAATTTAGGAAGTCAACTTATAGAACTCCTTTCTGAGTGTAATTTCCTAGAGTTTTGAGACCATCTCTCTTTTAGAATAATGTTTTTAAGCTTTTAATTGTGATTAAAACACACACACACACACATTCAGCCAGGCTCAGAGGCATGCACCTGTAGTCCCTGAAAGGTTTAAGCAGTGGCCTGACCAGAGATGTTCAAGCCAGGTTTATTGAAAGGGACAGAGACCCACCTGGGCAGTGCAAAGAGGTTTCTGTGCTTGGGTACAGTTAGAGATCCCTTTCATATGGGGCCCTGGTGGGCAAATTCCACAGCTCACCTGCAGGACTTTGGTAAGTTAGGGTCCTTTGGCGCAAACTTCAGGGGTGGGGCTAACTAGGTCCTCCGTGCCTGTTGTCCTAGGAGGAAAGAAAGGGGAGGAGGGGGAGGAGAATGAAGAGGAAGATGGGGAAAGAGTTCACATGTGGTCACATTAGGCCTCCTGAACATTTCTGACTCTTATCAAAAGAAGTGATGGGGACAACAGTCAGTCTTATGAAACTGTTTCTGCCTGAACAGGGTTATAGTTGTCCTCAGTGGGATGAGTCAGGTGTTGGTAGGCCTCCACAGATTTGGGGTACATTGGGAGAGGGTTTGGGGAGTAGCAGAAATTGGGTGGCAACTGTGGCTGATACTTTTCTTACCCTGTCTTGAATAAATGAGGACAGGAATTGGATGACACAAAGGGCAATGGTAATAATAGGAGGATTGCAGTGAGGGGGCCCAAGAAGGGTAAGATCCAGTGTCCCCAGAGGCTGTTGAGCCAGGATCCCTCATTCAGAGATCACAGGTGGTTAGCTGTTCTTGGAGCTGGGTAGTGCTCTCTTGGACCAGACCGGACTTGGTGTAGAAACAGCAGTTCTCCTATAAAAAAAAGTGTAAAGGCCCCTTTCACCTGCCATGATTATTAGATCTAAGCCTCTAAGAGGGTTGGGAGAGTAACTGGAAAATAATAAAAGGATGAGCAAGATAATTTTATTTCCTAGAGAACTGAGAAACTGTGGAATATATAAAGGGGGATTGAATTTGATTTTGTATTTTAATCATGGGGATAAGAGAGAGAAACAGAGGCCTTTAAAATCTAGGAAGACTAGAGGATTTGGCCCTGGTATTTATTAGACTTAATTTGCTTACTTGTGTTAGAGAATAAGTTACTTAAGGCCATCATGGTGTGATGAAGCTGAACCCAATTTCAAGTCAGATATGTGGGTCAGTTGAAAGGGGTTCCCATGGGTCCATGGGTATGGAGGATGTCAATTTAGGGAACCACCAGTTCCAGAAGGTGAATTCAATTATAAGTGTTTTTGATATGTACTGTGTTCTTAGATGTTCTTAGATGCCTGTGGAAGAAGTCTAAGATGTGTCCCTGCCTTGGAAGCACTGCGCAGAGAAAGGAGCTCAGAGTCAAGTAAAACATTAGCCACTGTGATTCCAGGCCAAGAAGCCTTCTAAGGTATGAACATGTAGGCTGCTTCAGAGGCAAAAGATCCTGAAAGGGTTCTGAGGAATGGAAAGACCTTTGGGGAGTAGAGAAGGACATTCCAGGCCAGGGAAGGGCAGAAGCAAAGGTCAAAAGTGTTTGGAATTTCTCATTAGAAACTGAGATGGGAATAGGGGAGAACTTGCTCCAAACACCACCCACCATAAGGCAGGCCCAGGAGGTGGTGTCTGATGTTGCATCTTCTGCCTGCAGGGAGGATATACTCTCTATTTTGTTCCCCTATTTCCCCTCACCCAGATTCTCTGCAGCCCCTTCAAGGATTACGTGATGGCTTTTGCCCTCCACCTGAGGTCCTGCCTTCCCTCTGCCAGAAGGTGTATTATTCTACAAAAGAAATTCAACATCAGAAACACATCCAGCATGCCTGGGGGTAAGTGCTGCTAGATGTTTTTTTAAAATTCCTAGAAATACCAGCTGTGTAGGGCCTAGAAATTCCTGAGATTTCAGGCTTCCACCTGGGAAATAGAAAGTAAGAGCAGAACGTTATTAGCTCTGGTCACCATTTAACTGTCCAGAAGGAGCTGGCACCTTGGACTTGTAGTGCCAGTGTGAAATCTCACCAGATGGGTCCAGCACCACCCAGTTCTGCCTGTTCACCTCAGTTCCATAAGAAGAACTGAACAACCACCAAGGGGCTCAGATGGTAAAAAATGTTGCTTTTCTCCTGGAAAAACACTCCATTTTAATCTGATTTTGATATAGACCAATTCTCCCTACTTTTGGCTGGTCTTATTCTCTGGGTAGCACCCATCTCCCCACTGTCACCAGGAGTGACACATAAGGCTCTGTAGGGCCTTGTAAGAGAAAATAGTTGTTAAATATGTTATTGACCTAGTCCAAGCAAAAGCTCACATTAAAAATGATTTTTCTGGCTCGGTGCCTGTGGCTCAAGTGGCTAAGATGCCAGCCACATACACCTGAGCTGGTGGGTTCAAATCCAGCCCAGGCCCACTAAACAATAACAATGGCTGCAACCAAAAAATAGCTGGGTGTTGTGATGGGTGCCTATAGTCCCAGCTGTTTGAGAGGCAGAGGCAAGAGAATCACTTGAGCCCAGGAGTTAGAGGTTGCTGTGAGCTGTGATGCCCTGGCACCCTACCCAGGGTGACAGCTTCAGGCTCTGTCTCAAAAAAAAAAAAGATTTTTATGGGGGGAGGGGTAATGAGGGAGGGACAGAGAGGAGAGAGGTTGGGGTACTCTCACTGAATGGGCATGGGGTGAGGGTGTTTAGCATACCTTTTGTGTGTGGGACATTACCACAATAGGGACTCCACCTACCAAAATCAAATATTTTGACCTGGATGTTTGTACCCTCACATTAACCTAAAATAAATTTACTTCTCAAAAAAAAAAAAAAACACAAAAAACAAGAAAATGAATGATGAAGATGAAGTCTGAAGATTGCCTATGGGGATTGAATTTAGAACATTTATGGGATTTTTAAATTATTTTAAAAATTGCCTGGAGGTAGGGGAGAAAGGAAAGGAAAAAAGAAAGAGAAGGGAAAAGGATAAGACAAACAGAGGCAGTGTGAGGTGGGGACTTGGCTTCTGCAAAGCTGCTGAACACCAGGAATGATGGTACCACAGCTGGAAGCTCAGGCCCTGATGTACACTTTTCAGCTTCGATGCCAAACTTGGTTGTGATCATCTACAACCTTGTGTGTTTAATTGATGTGTATTTATACCAGGTAACCAAGAACTTTATTTCCTCTAGTCTGTTACCAGCTAATGGTGTCATTTAGTGTCTCTTTCTTCTTCCTTTTCCATTTAGTAATTGAGTTTATGCCAAAATTCACTTTTTCTTATCCCTAGAAGTTTGTGACCAGGATTTTTATACCAGCTTATCCTGTGAGTTTTTCAGAGTTTCTTAAAATGCCATCAATTTATACTGAAAATCTTTTTATGTTGACTTACAGCCAGGCTGGGTGAATTCAGTACTGCTTATGAAATAAAATCCCCATCAACACCCATGATCCTTAAGTGCCCACTAGGTACCAGCACTGGATGCTGTAAATGTAAAACACACTGGCAGGCCAGCTCGTGCACTTTTATTGTTTTATCTCTATTTATATGAAGCTTTTCTCCTTTAAAGTACCCAGAGATCTATTACATGGTCATAGCCAAGGACTTAAGTATATTATAGATCCAATAATTTGTTATTAAGTACATGAATATTCTAACCACTTGCATAGGTCAGAAGTGCCATGGAGGATGAAGGTAGACCCAGTGAAAATGAACCCAGCAAGGTATAAACATCTTCAGAAACTGCACTTGAATAATCACAGCCTTAATAAAATATTTCATGCTTCAAAAATAAAAAAATAGATTTTTTTGGTAGTGATAGAAGTGCCAACAGGAAAAACTAGCAGCACTGTTTAAAGTGCTAGAGCAAGACAGTTTTCCTTCAGTTTGACATGCTGACATGCTGCCCTCTGTTGCTATGTGTATTTATAGACTAACAGAGTTATCTTTTGTTACATAATAAAGCATCCCAAAACTCAGTGGCTTAAAATCACAGTTCTTGACACAATTCTGCAGTTGAGGCAGGGCTTAGCAGGGTGGTTCTTCTGTTCCATACGGTGTCTGCTGGGGCTAGACCATCCAAGATGTCTGGTGTCCACTGAGGTGGCTGGAGCAGGTGATGCTAGCAAAGCATTTCTTTCTCTCTATAAATCCTCTCCAGCAGTGGTAGCCACATATCTTTACATGGTAGCTCAGGACTCCAAGGGAGATTATTTCAAGACGGTAAGCCTTAATGTGCAAACACATGTCAAACCTCTGCTTGCTTTACTTATTAATTATCTGGTGCAAAGAAAATCACTTGGCCAAGGCTAGAGTCAATGGGGAAGGGGCTACAATGAGATGTGAATACTGGGAAGCACAAGAAATATATATATATACTACTTGGGAGGCTGAGGCAAGAGAATCACTTAAGCCCAAGAGTTTGAGGTTGCTATGAGCTATAATGCCATGGCACTCTACTGAGGATGACAAAGTAAGACTCTATCTTAAAACAAACAAACAAAAAAATTTTATATGTATATGAGAGACAGAGAGAGAGCGCGCACCACCAAGGTAATAGTCTATTATAACGTGATACACACAGCCAGCAAACACAAGCTTAGCTCCAGGTTGATAACTGCTTGCTAGGATGTCAGAAAGGCAATAAAAGAGAGCAGCCAGGGAGCCTAGAGTCAGACAGCCATGGTGTCAGTCCCAGCTTCATTTCTTTCCAGTGTTGGGGCTGTGTAAACTGTGTGACCTCTCTAAGCTTCACCTATAAAATGAAAGTAGCAACAGAATCTTCCCTCTGGAGCAGTCAGAAGGGGCACCTGAGCTAGCACAGGTCAAGGGCTTAGTCCACGTGACCTGCTGTTGTAGAATGCCACAAGGAGAGAAGTGCACTTTACCCAACAGCTGGAAAACTGCAGTTCAAACTGTCTTCTGAGGCTTTGAATCAGATTATGAATGATAAAGGGCAATTTTTTCTCTTGTCGCAATAGTTTTAAAAATTAATTTATTTTGGGGCCGAGTGTGGTGGCTTACACCTGTAATCCTAGCACTCTGGGAGGCCGAGATGGGTGAATTGCTTGAGCTCAAGAGTTGGAGATCAACCTGAGGAAAAAGGAGACCCTGTCTCTAAAAAAAAGAAAAATAGACCGGCATTGTAGTGGGCACCTGTAGTCCCAACTACTTGGGAGGCTGAGGCAAGAGAATCACTTAAGCCCAAGAGTTTGAGGTTGCTATGAGCTACAATGCCACGACACTCTACTGAGGATGACAAAGTAAGACACTACTCAAAAAAAAAAAAATTAATTTGGGGATAAAAGAGCTCCAAATCATTCAATTTCTTTCTTTGAAGAGAAGTGTCATCACCTTAGGCAGAGCCCAAGGGACACAGGAGATGCACAGATCACATCAGACCATAAAGTATCCTCATCAAAAAAGTGAGGCCTCTGTGTTCCACAGCTTCCTCAAAAACGGAACCATGGGGGTTTCTAGTCTGTGTCCTGTTACTATTGGGGACAACTTGGGGACTTTTCTATTCATCTGTAGCAGTGGAGATAAACAAAACCAAAACATAGTGCCCTGTGATGTATGTATAAAGAAAACAAAGCAGCTTTGTGTGCATAATACCACCCTGATTTATTATATTAAAAATCCAATTTGTTCTCACAAACAGGCCTTGAAGCTAAGAAGTGGGCGAGTAGGGAAGGGGAGGCCTCTAAGCCAGCTGTATTCCCTTCCTCCTCACTCCAAGTCATTTTTGGAGCTTCGCTGAGCTTGCTTGAGACCTGTGTCATCTTCCTTGGGCTTTTAGCAGCTGAGCGGGTGGGTATATGGGTGGCGAGAGAAGTCCAGTGTGTCCTCATTTGGAAAATCTGATTGTAGCACTGGCAGGCACTCTGCCACTGGAGATAATGAGTTCCAGGCTCTGTCGGTTAGAGTAGGAGCTGGACTTCTCCCAGCAGATGGTTGCCTCTGCTGCACTCCACAATCCTAGATGAAGAAGATGTTTAGGTGGGGGTACATCCATCCTAGGGAGGAGGCCCAATAGATGCAGCTCAGTGATGAGATGAGAGGATGAGGGGTCACCTGTCCCTGGTTTAAATCTTGCCTGTGCCGTGCACCAGCTGTGTGACCCCCGGAAAATAATTTCATCTCTCTGAGCCTAATTTTCCTCATTTATAAAATATAGATGATCACAAATGCAAATTACTCAGCACAAAGAGCCTGAAACATAAGAAGAGCTCAGTAAATATTTCAGGAGAGAAAAGCCTACATGTGATGGAACAGATCTGGCAGTTAGGAGATTGTACCCTGGGTTATTTCTCCAATAGAGCATAATGATGTTTTTCTTCAGGATGGTCTTAATTTCAGAATGTTGAGAAAAGTACAGAGAAGAAAATTAAAATCATGCAGTCTTGTCACGTGGAGACAACCACGATTATCATGTAGATGTATTTTCTTCCAGTTCTTTCTCACTGACTTTATAAAAAGGAGAACATGTCAAACATACCACTTTGTTACCTAGAATTGTTCCTCTAATAATAGGTTACAAACATCTCTTAATATAATCATTAAGGGAGGAGTGTGGTGGCTCACATCTGTAATCCTAGCACTTTGGGAGGCCAAGGTGGGAGGATAGCTTGAGGCCCTGAGTTAAATATTTCTTCTGTACCATAATTTTAAGTGTATTTACAGAATTTTATTGCATAAGTGTACACTAACTCCAAGCCCTTCTTTCTGGACAGTAATATGCTAGGTAATTTACAAACATTAACTCTGAGGGCTCTTTGAGACAGGTACAATTACCACCATCTTGCCGAGGGAAAACTGAGGGTAATAGATGTAAAACAGCTTCCCAGGGTCACACAGCTGGTCAGAAGCAGAATTGGGATTTTAGCCCATTTGTTTATCTCCAAATCCAATGGACTTCCCATTGCAGAGGTTGGCTGGCTGCCCCCAAAGGAGGTTGTGGCGTGCAAGTGGAGGTTTTCCTCTATAGCTCTGTTAAAACTGTCGGCCTACTCAGTCAAGAATCTGCCCAGACAAAAGCCTCTTTCCCAAAAAGGATACCCAAATAGCCAGTAAGAAATATGAAAAGTTACCCAACCACATTAGTCATTGGGACAGTGCAAATCAAAACCACAATATGACATTACTATACACCTGGCAGAATGGCTAAAATGACAAAGACAGGCAATTTCAAGTATTGGAGACACTCACACCACCGATGGGAGTGTAAATTGGTACAGCCACTTTGGAAAACAGCTTGGCAATATCTATTTTTTTTTTTTTTTTTGAGACAGAGCCTCAAGCTGTCACCTTGGGTAGAGTACTGTGGCATCACAGCTCACAGCAACCTCCAATTCCTGGGCTCAAGCGAGTCTCCTGCCTCTGCCTCCCAAGTAGCTGGGACTACAGGCACCCGCCACAACGTTCGGCCATTTTTTGGTTGCAG